>JAHQIW010004532.1:0-40404 GCA_019055375.1 Parelaphostrongylus tenuis | reverse complement strand
GTATTGTGTCATATACGAAACTGCTCTCGAGATATACTGTTTTCTATAGTTCAAAGGTTTTGACTAAGTACAACCTTGGGTACTCCTCAAGTGCAAACGTCTTTCAACTCTAACTGCAGGATTGAGAAAATTAAGGACGCAAGCCATTTGAGAGTAAATATTTTCCTAGTGGTAGACATTGTTTGGTTTGCTACTTCCTTTGTACTATATCTCACTCCGTTCACAATATAAGGCGGTTAGTGTGCTATGAAGTGCGTGGATGCTCTTGCTTTGAAAAAAATTGTTTCTAATTAGGAATTTCACTCCCAACATGGAATTCTGAGGTCTTTTAAGGCGTTTGTCTCTTGTACCTCATTTTTTTGGCAATCAATGTTGCTTGTTCTCAAATATGTATTACAAAACAATGGCATGCACCGTTCTATGTTTCACCTCGCTAGCTCCTTGGAATGAGGTGAACATCAGTGTGTTGCTCACAGATCAAGAAATGGTCTTGATTGCTTTATTGCACATAATAGTGCTTATTCTTCACCTGTTGTCTGACGTCAGTTTTACGACTCAAACAGATCATTCGACGTCGCAGACGATTATCAGATCTCGGAAGGAACGTTTGAAGGTGATAACGTTTTTTGAAGGCATAAGAAGGCGGTTCGTTAGTTGCCTTTTTGCATCGGAAAACACCTACTATTTCAACTTCCTGCGCTCATTCGACCATTATTGTTGCAGAACTTACTCGAGAGACAAAAATATAATATGAAGAACCGTTGGAGAACTTTTTTTTCTGTTAAACGGAAGCAAATGTGAAACACGATCTCTTCCGCTGGACAAAGATTTTGCGTTGGCTTTCGTTAATCATTTGAAGATTCGAATATAGGGCAACTCCTCCATGTGCTTATATTCTGAAGGTCTTCGCTGTAGCATATAAAATTAAGTTACTTTCTTAGCCGCCACATGCTTCTAGTGTTACTTCGCTGGAAACACGAAAAGCACTTAAACGTATAGAGGAAATCTTGCCGAGTCATGCGCTTCATCTGGAGCTTCTTCCAGAGCGAAGAGAAATTATAAATCCACTAACAAATTTTTTTGATACACTGCAACGGAAAAGTCTTTCCAGAAAATAAGCGTAAAGTTGGAGCTGTCGAAACATACACTGTGAAATGGTCACTTATGAAATGAAGAAAGAGTTCTGTCCTGCAAAAAAAAATGTGTGTGAAACACAAAAATATTCTTTTTGTTACAACGCCATCAAAAGACCTTATAAAGAAACAAGCTTGTAGTGCGCGCAGTAGCTTAATAAGCTTTTAGATTACTATTGACAGCCTTATAAAATGTTCTTGTCCAAGGAAAGTCTTTTGTTTCTGTCTAACAGAGAACAAGCACAACTTTCGTCTTGAGTGTTCTCTTAAGACCACAACTCAAGTTTCAATACGCCTGGTAATCATTTTTGAACCATGATGTTAGTGGTCTGTCAAAGAGGGCTACTTACAGAGCCCAAACGCGTTTCGATCTTGCGATCTCGTCAGTCGGGCAGTTACCCTTTTTCGTCTTTTGCCAATCCTGTGTGGATGCTCCAGTCCCCACACTAAAAGTAAGCAACGACGAACGTTTTACACCCTATGTTCAGTGAAATTATCACCGAAAGCAGAGTGTTGTACACTCGATTGTTTGTGGCTAGTATATTCAATATATCATAACTTCCGTCTCGAGTGTTCTCTTAAGACCACAGCCCAAATTTCATTATGCCTGGTAATCATTTCTGAGCCACGCATGTCAGTGGTCTGTCAAAGAAGGCTGACTGTTCCGTGATAATTTCACTAGACATAGAGTGTAAAGCGTTCGTCGTCGCTAATTCTTAGTGTGGGGACTGGAGCACTCACACAGGATTGACAAGAGACAAGAAAGGGTGACTGCTCGAGTGACGAGATCGTAAGACGAGATGACGAAAGTGACGAATGTAAAACACACTATAGTCTCTAGAGGCAAAGCGCATTTTTTCGTCGTAGTTACAGCGTAACATTCAAGTCTTTTAGAATCCATGTTTATTATTAGAATCATGATTGTTTTAGCTTGCAAATGGTTCCTGAAGCATAGTGAAAAATCTGTGCCAAACGAGGAAACCACAAAAAGGTACGTGTGCAATAAAATGTGCAATTGGGTCCTCAAAAAGTTAACCATTATAAGAGCACAAGACATTACGTGGATTCATGCTTTGATGTGGATTTAGAAAGAAGCTGAAAAAAATGTTTTCGCATCCTTGGCAAAATTCACCCAACTAATTTTAATGGTCAGCCACTAAAAACACAAGGCATAAGGGGCGCTTGAATCACAAGTAATTATAGCAGCCTTGTAATGCACACGTTGTCTTTGATTCAATTTCACACCCAAGGCAAATTGAACCCGTAATATCTTTGAATCAACAGACTAGCACTAAACTTCCTGTAGGATAGAAATACTTGCCTAATACTATAGGTTAGATTCGCATGAGGCAACCACTCGGCGCTGAATGGGGTTTAATGCATGGGCATCTACCAAACACATCAACGTCGAGCACTTTTTTCTTTTCGTATTGTTAAACATTTTGAACACTTAGATGATCTACACTCGTATTATTAGCTTATTTCAGCAATCCTTCCATTCGTCTTCATGCTTTATAGTCGTCATACACAAAGGTTCGTGCGTGGTTTCGGCGACGGTATCAATATTTATCGCATTACTTTTTCATAGGGAGCTTCTACTAAATAAGTATTGCTCATGAATTCTTCCAAATCCCACAGCAGATCTAAAAGATTAATAATTTCCATAGTTTGGTCACAGTCACAGACAGCCATAGGCCTTGCTTTGGACCAATACTTATCTACTGCTATGTAATCGATACTTCCTCATACGGCATCTGTTTCCGACCACTGCGCGTAAACGATAATACAAAAGTAATCTCTAGAAAATTCAACAGATGTTGTATTACGTAGCAGAAATAATGATGCAGTGATCGTTAGTATGAGATTTACCTCTCACAAGGAATGACATTTATAGATCATCACGATAAAGTATCAGGAGTGTGTCAGTGTGTTACTTGTCATTGTCATTTTCTTTCGATCTGTTTTGATACATAGTACTTTTTGCATATTCCTATTCAAGCGATAGCCTCTCAACGTAGATGCTGGGTTGAAGTTCGTTCTTGTAGAGGGTCATACGATAGTTTCTTAGCTCAATTTTCAATGCGTTTGTGTGGTTCAGAGAGTGTGACTAATGAAGAGCTATACAATGCCTTTGCGTCCATAAGGTGGCACTACATTCATGGTGCACTCTTATTTTGGACAAGTAATTCATTATTTCCTAGTTTTGATGGCTATGACGACACGTGAATATTGGCTTAAATGAAAGGATATCGAAACCACAAAGCAAAAATTGTGTTATATCTTTGCACAACTCATACAACTTTATTAAATGTTGACACCATATGACTGCATAGCGGACTTGCTTTTTTTGTTTCGTAAAGTACCTGTACATACAAAAAAAGTGGAGAATGTACGCCAACAACACGGAAACCACATAGATTGAAAGAAGAGCAAAAACTAGAATCACATTACAAGAAACGGAGCTGCATAAAAGTGCGGAGTGGTTGAAGTGACATCGATAAATGTCTCAGTGAGCTATCGAAACTCTGAAGTCGCCGGACAAAAAAAGCATATTATGCGTGGTTGTGGAAGTGTTTATGCGATGTAACGTTTAACTCCAAAGGGCTGTTGTTAATGGGGGCGACATAACAGATTCAGTACAAGGAAATATCGCCTTAGTATCTAATATTAATTTATTAATTCTGGTGTGAATAAATGAAAGTGCGAGGCAAATTTGGGACACCACATCTCTGTTTCGGAGGGGGATCTCTTGTGTGCAACTATGTACAAGAACGCCGTCTTCGCTCCAAAGTTTTCCTGTGGTCAAAGCTCTTTCTCTTCCTAAAAAGACTCTCGTCAAAGTAGAACAGTCTCGGAAAGTAGCTATCGGTCTCGAGGATATTTTGCAAAGATAATGAACTCAGGATCAATTGCAGAAGATTATAACTAGGTGCAAAAGTTGATGTGTGACTCACACATACATGTACTGCCCTTAAGTAGTATTTCAGGTTGCAAATCAATGCAAGCTTAATTCACGTAATAGTGAGTTGTAACGTCTACAAACTAATAGCAGAACATCGAAAATTGACAAAACTACGGCATGCCCGCCACTGTCGAGGTATTTTCAAACATTAGCCACTGATCTGCACGCATCAGATGTTTATGCATCCAAATACCATAATCCAATAAGACTACCATACTTGGATAGAAATCATTACTAAAAATAACATAGGATAAAAAGAATAAGGCTCTCGGAGTTAATGAAGCCCTAAGGGATGTGCCATGCATTCGTCTTCAACTTGCAAATTCGTTTAAGGTGATTGAATGCATATGTGGCCTTAATAATGACTCGCAGTGGCCTTCCGTTGAACCGAGTCAGTGCTGCTTATCATTCCAGACAAGTCTGGGACCAGTCTGGCACCATTCAACCGACCCCGGAAGGATGGATGGCTAGGTGAACTATGAGCGCGAAATCTAACCGTTGACCCCGTGTGCGACGCAGAGCACCTCTAAGCTCTGCGCCACATACGCTCAACAAAGGAATTACAAATAACAATAATTACTTCGTCACAATAGGAGGCAATGTATGTGACCTACTTGATGTGAACGGCATGCAGAAGTAGTTATTGTTGTATCGGTATTGTAAGCCACTAAGTATCTAGAAACAAAAATTGGTTTGCATAATCCAACCTGTGCAGCTTTTCACAATCGCCCAAAACTCCCAACGTTTCAAACCAGCAATAAAATGTCCTGCTCGTGGAAGGACTATCACTTCCCACGAGAAAATCCATACTGAGTGGCCTGATCTGAACAAACATTTAATTTGTAATAGAGTGCATTCATTGATAAGTTTAGAACAAGGATATGGAAAAGACGGCATGATATGATTTTTAACTGAATTATCAGCGACAACACGGAATACTCGGTGAACTACACAGAGCTAACCTTTATTGTTAAGATGTTGTATCATATCTGTTTTCTACTCATGGATCCGTGCTGACGTTAAGCATTGGGTCGTCTCATAACATCTTTATTTATATCGTTCTATTCATTTGTTTTCTACTTTAAATCGAAATTTGCCAAAAGGCTGTAGTATGTTGGAGAATGTCTAGGTAACACTCAAATACGGCTATTGCACCATCGTTCGCCATTTGAATAAAATAGGTTATTGTAAAGTGAAATATCTATGAACGTCTCATGCATTGACCGACGACGACCGCGCTTCACACATTACTATCTGCAGATATCTTCTGCAGCAACCATACAGATAGAATTTTTAATGTCGATAATCTTTGAAGATGAGCACCGCGAGAACAGCATGCTCCTTGCCTAACTGGCTGCCCTGCAGCAAAGAATCGCCAACTCGACCAAAACTAGTTTACATACTCGGAAGATCATGATCTCAGTTTTTGAAGTACAGCAGGGTTTGCAGTTTCAAAAAGGTTCGACAGCAAGCAGACAATCAGTGACGACTTTTGCGGGAACAACTCTGTAAGTTAGCCGCAGCAGTGTCCAGAAGTGTGCGAAACGGCTCCATGTCTTCTTCTGCAGGATAACATTCGACCTCACACTGTAAAGTTGACTCGCCACATTTTGTGCAAACTGGACTGGACCACGGCTCCACGTCCACCGTATAGCACTAATATTGCTCCACTGGTTTATCAACCTTGGCTCCGTGGAGCAGCATCTGCGAAAGGAAAATTCAAATACTGCAGTACCATATAAGTGACCTCATCGAATTTCTTGATTGCCAGCGTTATTCTTTCAGTGCGAAAGGTGACCAGTCTTTAGCCACTAAACAGTTGTATTTCATTGAACATTATGGCGACTATATTGTTATTTAACAGATATTTCCCAAGAACTAGAAACTGAATTATTTAGAATATTGTTATGCAAAAAAATTAGGGGACAACCAATAGTTCGTGCATTGTATCATAAGGACTAATTCACCAACCTTTATAGAAACGACGAAACTTTGAACAGGTCCTAATTTGTCTTAGTCGTGCTATTTTCCTAGACATATACTCTTCCGCTGGTGGGTTTAGTCTGACTTACCTGCAATGTAGAATGGCAAAAAGTGATCAAAGTAGGAATTGTCTGAGCATGATCTACCTTCAGTAACTTTCGTTCTCAACTGGCGTACACCTTTATCCATGCTGTTCAAATCTTTCCAAGATGTGGCACTTGGCATTGTATCCTGATGGATTGCTGAATCTGGTCCGCTGTGAAACTCGATAAAATTATGTTTCACTGTGAATGCTTGTTTTTACTACTACTTCGCTGAAAGGACGAGCAAGGTATGAACGTGTAAAGGAAATCTTGTAATAACAGAGTAGTTCATTCGATCTGAGGCTTCTTTCAAAACGGAAAAAAGATTCCTAATCAAAGAGCAAAATCGCATCTCACATGTGACCCGTCTAGGCGATATCGGTCAATCGCCGTATTGAAATGGCGAGCAACCTCCACTCTACTGCCAGTGAATTGGCCGCAAAACACATATCCTCATATATAAGGCAATCATATTTTCCTTGCTACACTGCACTGAATGGCCTTCCCTAACATTAAGCAAAGTGTCGGAATCATCAAAACTTACATTGTTGAATGGTTACTAACATTCTAAGTGAAGGGCTTTGCCCTACGGAAAAGACGCGTGTGTGAAACACAAATGTTTCCTTTTTTGTTAAAACCATAAAAGAAGCTTTTTCGAAAATGACTTTTTAGTGCAG
This sequence comes from Parelaphostrongylus tenuis, assembly GCA_019055375.1. Classification (NCBI taxonomy): domain Eukaryota; kingdom Metazoa; phylum Nematoda; class Chromadorea; order Rhabditida; family Metastrongylidae; genus Parelaphostrongylus; species Parelaphostrongylus tenuis. Next base: position 33,566 of record JAHQIW010004532.1, on the reverse strand, counting down.
TAGTTAGAGATTTGAGTTACCGAATGTGTTGAAGGTGCAATAAAAAGTTTTTGCCCCGCGACAGAGGTCGAGTCTTCATTTGCCGTCACATAAGAGATAACTACCACTCGCACATGTCAAGATATTATGCTTGGAAATGTTTCAAGTAAGATTTTTCAAAGCTACATAAACTATTTTAATATGAAGGATTCGGCAACTTATAGGAAGATTGAAGCTCATTTTGAACATTTTTCTATATTTACAGAATAAATTCTAAAACCTAATAGTTGTAAACTTACTGCTTGCATTATAAGGCGTGATACAAGTGCTTAGACTTCTTCGCTGCTTGCTGCGATATCAAAAGCCTCCGCACGATTAGCGGCATCTTCGCTGTAGACTATGTTTACAGGTTAAATGAAACGGGCGACAGTGAAGTTTTTAGTGCGTGCTGCGACGAGATTTCGTATCCTTTTAACGAATAATAGAAAGCTAAATGATTTCGCTGAGTGATAAATTTTGCGTTCTTTTTTTCTTTCTTCTTTTCTTGTTCGAAAAACAAAGTCCATTCATCAAAAGGTTCAGTTCACTTCAGTTTTCTGGTATTGCTGAAGCGCTAAATACATTCACTTTGATCAAAATTCGCAATATTTTATTTGAAGTGCAGTTTGCGCTGCCATTTCTAACTCTCACAGCCTGATGGCATCACTCCACACGCGAAGACTGTCACGATGACGAGCATCAAAACCATAGTAGGAAAAGTCGCAAGTCGCTCCATGATCGTAGGACTGCTCATTTCAAACTTCTAAAAATTTCATAAATACTGCTCACTCAACTGAGAAACTCACCTTCTCTTTGCATCAGATCATTCATTGAGCAGCAACGAATTTAAGGCTCGGAGCATGGATGTCAGTGACATCAGCGTGACAATCGTTCTTGTATCTTTTTCTAATTCTTCGAAGAGTTATAAAAGATCTCAGAGCTTCAACTTAACCCTCTCCATTTAATTGTCTTTCATGGCACTTTCTACTAATTAGAATCACGTGAAATTCCTGAGAACAAATCCATGGTGAATGTTGGATAAAAAGACTACGTGGATGTTGGATGAAAAGACTATGTGGCAATTTCTAAAAAATATCACTGACGACGCGAACACCTTAGGCGCCAAGCTTTGACTGATTGTGCCATAAAATCTTGATTTTTCCAAAAGGATAGAAATTGGCAATGACCATGACACCGCCATTAAAATCTGTACTTTTGAGAGGAATTTCGCAAGAAAGAATCGATTAAAACGAACGAAACCCAACTCTACTGAAAATGTTTTTGTTAGGAAATTTTAAGATGCAATTATCACATTCATTATGTTGCATGTTCCTTTAAGTACAGCTATGAAATGTCGTTCTAATGGGGAGATAGATTGTGGACCAGAAGGAAAATGTCTTTAGTATTCTACTGATGAACAAAGAAACGGGACCGCGACGAGATGGTCTCAGAAACACACCTTCAAGAGAAAAGACAAGAAGAATAGCTCTAAAGTTGGCTATAGAAAAGCCAAGTACACGGCAACAGTAACTTATTTAATGGAGTAACAGAATTCTTCAGTTTGCTATGGCTACCAATGAGCTGAGATGAGTTAGGAAAGTTAACATTCTTAGGAATGCGACCGAAGTGCAAGTGAGGGGTACATCTCTAGTTTCTATTCTAGATGTTCCTAGCTCTAAAGAAAAGCTGTTTACGGGACCGCACTTAATCCCACGCAGTTTTTTTATAATCAACAAACGAAACAAAATTTATTATTGTACATTTAGTATATTGAGCTCTAACTTCACTTGTGTACTTGTCGTCAACTCTCCACTAAATTTATTAGGTACATTTCCTTCAGCCAAGCACCACTTCGACCCGCTGCAAAAAACCTATTTTGCGCTTGTTTTTGAGACCGAGTAATCCATTCGATAGTCTAAGTCAATACAATTTGAATGGCATATCTCATCTTCAAAAAAAGCCTTTTTATTTCGATGACAGAGCAAAAATAAAATTCTGTTCCTCATTCATATATCTCTCGCTGACCAAGCATTCCTTTTGGACTTCTAGAAATTATTAAATAGACGAGTTCTTAGAAATTCCATTGATTTATTTGGTTTTGAAAAAAGACCACGCATTACGCTGTAATTGCCAAAGAAAATTGGATTTTGCAAAACTGAATAGCTTTTTTTATCCGCTCCTTTTTTGATGCCTTGGAAAAAACGTATTTTTCAGTCGTCTTTGATGTTCAAGCATTCATTCGATGGCTCAGATTATAAGAAATTTAGTAAAGTATTTTTTCTCCAAAAGGCCCTGTTATTGCGTTGAACGAGAAAAATTAATATTTTGTTCCTCATTAGAAGATTTCTCACTGATCAAAGCTTTTCCTATGGAGTTTCAATAATTAATCGATAGATTAGATCTAAAAATCTCATTTGTCTATTTAATTTAGAATATTGACTACAGATTACGCTGTAACACCCTAAAAAAGTTTGGGCTTCGCAAAAACCGGGAAAAAAGCATTAAGTGCAGAACTCAAGTTTCTTTTGGTCTTGAAGCACTGAGATGTCCGTTAAAGAAACCAAAAACATAGTGGAATTCCTGAGATCTGATTCATCTTTTAGATCTTAAAACTATATGAGAGGGGCCCTGATCAGCGAGAAATCTTCGAATGAGGAACACTTTATTATTTTTGCTTTTTCAAATAACAAGGCTTTCTTGAATATGCAATATATCATTTAATTTCTTTTGATTTAAGCTACCGATTGATTATTTAAACATTGGAAAACGATCAAGAACTGTCTTTTTCTTAATGGATCAAAGTGAAGGGAGTATAGTTCAAGGGATCCATTTTTTGCGAAACTCAATGTTCTTTTAGCTGTTACAGCGTGACGCCAAGTCCACCATAAAAAACCAATAATAGGGTTTTTAAGATTTGATCTATCGATTGGTTAGTGAAATGCTGTAGAGAAAAGCTTAGTCAGCGAGAAATCATTTAATTGATAAGAAAATTTTATTTTTGCTCTCTTAGAGGAATAAGGAGGCTTTTTTGGAGACAAGATACACCATTGTTCCGACTTGAGCTATCGAACGTTTATTCAAGCATTAAAAAAGACTAGCAAATACAATTCCTGATTTTCTTCTTCAAGCAAAACACAAGGTGTTGCACTGAACTTTCGACAGCTGACTTTTCGGCAGTTCGCCTTCTTTAAACCCTGGAAAGGTCAAAATGTTCGTAATCCAATCAGTCAAACACCTCCATTACTTCTTCAAAAAAGATCAACAGACTTAGATTTCAATCGCATCAAGCACAAGATCAACATTCAACGTACTCACCGCTTTTTATATGTGTTCCACTGGATGATCCAAGTGGAGATCACCGGAATGAGGGACATAGGCCCGTAATGCACCCTATCCATCAAAACAACAGTCGTATATATTGGCTCATATCACGAGTGTTTATGAGGCATTCCTCCCTGTGATTTATGGTTGGATTGGTCGTATTGATCCAAAACTCTTCTAGGATCTTTCGCGCTGATGTTTTTTGCTCCTGCGCAAAGATGGTGACTTCGATTTCAAAAACAACCCCGTCGTGCCTCTGTGCTCTATGCGTCCCTAGCGGGTGTTCCGTCTATTAAGACGCTTGTCAGCTAGGTGTTCTTCCATGCGTGCATTGAGCGGCCTACCCGTTTCGCCTATATCTTTATTACTACACGCTTTGCAAGAGATTAGGTAGACTGTACCTACGCTCATGCAATTACCGCCTCTGCCGTTAGGACATATTTCACAATCTTTCGTTATGCAGAGACGATCACATAAGCGGTTTCGAACTAGTCGGCGCTTTAGAGTATTCGGTTGTTTTTCCCATATCTTCCACCTTATCTATATATTTCTATATCTTCTATAGAATATATAGAGGATAAGGTGGAAGATATAGAAGTATAGAAATATATAGAAGATAAGGAAGAAGATATGGGAAAAACAACCGAATACTCTAAAACGCCAACTAGTTCGAAACCGCTTATGTGATCGTCTCTGTACAACGAAAGATTGTAAAATATGTCCTAACGGCGGAGGCGGTGATTGCATGAGCGTAGGTACAGTCTACCTAATCCCTTGCAAAGCGTGTAGTGATAGATATATAGGCGAAACGGGTAGGCCTCTCTATGCACGCATAGAAGAACATCTAGCTGACAACGTCTCAATAGACGATACACCCCGCTAGGGACGCACAGAGCACAGAAGCACGACGGAGTTGATTTTGAGATCGAAGTCACCATCCTTGCGCAGGAGCAAAAAGCATCAGCACAAAAAATTCTGGAAGCATTTTGGATTAATACGACCAATCCAACCATGAACCGCAGGGAGGAATGCCTCGTAAACACTCGCGATATGAGCCATGACATTCAAACACTACGAGATTTCTTCTACGGTTCATATGCTCAAAAATCGACGTGCTATCGCCCAAGCCTAACTAGCTCGCTCATTCAGCGGCCCGCGAACAGGCCGAAGACCACTTGTTCGACCCTGCGAACAAAACTACCATGAATTCCAATTATTTTTCCTGTTGAACTACAGACAAACGGTCTTTTCGGAAAATTAGCACAGCTTTAGAGTCAGCAAATATTGCGCTATAAATTGATTGCTAATCGCCTAAAGAAGTGCCCTGGTCTTCGAGAAAAATGCGCATGTGAAGCACAAGTATTTTCTTCTGTAACACCGTGAAAAAGTACTTTTCTAGAATCGTCTACGTGAGGGCGTAACCAGAAGTTTGTGGTTTCCAATGACTTAATATTCCTCCGAACAAATCCTGTCCAACAAATGAAATCGAGTATTCATTTGCCCCTCATAACCGAATCAAGCTCTCGCCTATAAGATTAGTCCAAGAACCGTGAAATTTTTGCGGTACGATGAGGAAATTTCTAAGTAAATCAAAAAATTGCTCGTCTCACTAATGAAGCTGGAACAGCGATTTCACCCATCACCTCAAAAGGACGCGTATTTGAACGGCATGTGATCTTCGTTATTTGATTAGAGTTTTTCTCTTTGTCTTGGAAAATTTGGAAAATCATTGGCTTCTCGCATCGCAATTTTAAAAGAGGGTTTACCCTATCATTTTATAGATGCAAACTCTTTCTTGTTTCGTCTTGCCAAATAGACTAGCCATGGAGCTCAAGCAACGAGCAAACTAGAATTGCAAATAAATGATAACACGTTTTGAGCCTTCTGTAAGGTCTGACATGACACTTATACAATACTTTTCAGGCTTGTTTCGCCTTTGCAGGCTCTTCAGTAGTGAGGTGCTTTTTGGTTGAACCGATAACTCGGAGGCAGACTCCTAATAAAGGAGTCGTCGCCGATCAGTGGATCACCGCAAGTCAGGTGATAAAACTCCCTCGACATTTTTGAGCGAGGTTTATAAAAGCAGTGACATGAAGAGGTATAAATCAATTTCCAGCCACACTCTCGACTGTTGGTCACTGCAATGTCGAAAATTCTGTGACCTGACTTGCTGTAATTTGTCATTCAGTGTCGACTTCTTTATAAGGGCATATCCCTCTGGGGTCGGCTGAACCGAAAGGCACCGTACTACCAATGAGTCTGGAGAGGAAAAACAAAGCCTGTTTAGTCATAATTGCTGTACCAGACCTCTTAAAAGGTTCAAAACACGTTATATATTACCGCATTATTAGCTCAAAGTCCGATTATCTCTAAACCTCGGCATGACTAGAGTAATGTAAAATTTCTTACAAACTGCCCTTTCTTTATATAAAATTTGCACGAGCTTGATGCTTCTTTTACCTCAAAATTCGATGGCAAAGGTAACGGCTGCAGTGCCTCTGTCAGAGCCTCGACGTACATATCATATCATGTCTGATTACTCGGTGAATATTTCGTATGCATCAAGAATCCAACAGAAAATAATTGACAGTCTAGCCATTCTGACAAATTCCACCTTATTTACAGTTATATGAGAGAGGTCATAGGTCTTGTATTTATGATCAGAATGGAACTGTCCAAAGAAATCGACAAAAAAATAACATTTGACAAAAAAATGACACGCTTTGAAAAATGAACCATACCCAGATTAGAAGATGAATCTGAGATAAGGTACCATATCACTTGTTATGTTCAGGCATTCTCCTATCCTCTTCATCTCTGGTCTTTTCTTATCATTGGATTATCAGTTTGATACTTATCAGTTTGTTATTGCTTTGGGCGAGCTCTATAATGACAGTCAAATAGAGAGAGATGAAATCGAAGAATCATCAAAATATTTACTATCAGATGATTATTCGAATATTTCTTCAAATTTACTGGTTTCCAGTGGTAGTATGATGTTGAAATATTTATCTAAGAAGACTGAGTGATACTCGAAAGTTGAACCCGCGTTTTACCCTTACTGGGGGCGTGTGCTACCACTACACCACCAAGGTTAACGCTTTGCAACAACACTTTGTTTGATATGAACTATAGAAGCTGTCAGCAACCAATCCTTAGAGATATCATATCTTCTGTCTCGAATGCTTTTTTAAGACTACAGCTCAAGTTTCATTATGCCTGGTAATCATTTTTTGAGCCACGCATGTCAGTGGTCTATTGAAGAGGGCTGGCTTATAGAGCCCGAAACACGTGTTTCGATCTTGCGATCTCGTCAGTCGGGCAGTTACCCTTTCTTGCCTTTTGCTAATCTCTGTGGGAGCTCCAGTCCCCACACTAAGAGTTAGCGACGACGAACATTTTACACTCTATGTCCAGTGAAATTATCACCAGAAACAGAGCTTTGTACACTCGATTGTTCTTGGCTAGTATATAAAATATCATGTCTTTCGCTTCAAGTGTTTCTTAAAACCACAGATCAAATTTCAATATGCCTGGTAATCATTTTTTGAGCCACGCATGTCAGTGGTCTATTGAAGAGGGCTGAGTTATAGAGCCCGGTACCCCGAAAAAAATCCTTAGAGAGTTTAGTTGGGTAAATACATACCGGCATCAAACCCAGTTGAGCTGGCATTTTTTTTTCTGTAAAATGGGCTGCAGGAAAAGTTCAGTCGTAACGCTTGAGAAAGTTGTTCTTGCACATGCATTTCGTGTGAATCTAAACTCATGAGAAGGCTCGTTTCCTTGTTCATTGAGCAATTTATCATCATTGGTCTGAACAGCCTTCAAAATGGAGCTGTCCAAAGAAGAAAATCGCTTGCTGTTACATTCCACTGCAACTTGGATGTCAACGCTTCAGAAGGCGCTTCTGATTTACTTTCTAAGCTCTTAAGAAGGCGAACTACCAAATTGTCAGCTACTGGATAAAGAATGATATAAGACCTCGTGTCGAGCTCAAGAAGAATATTAGGAGCGATTTAGTCCAACAGCTTAACTTTCGGTGGTCTTGCTTTTCTCATAGACAGAGAAGATCGATTTATTCAATAGTCGGTGCTTGTTTATGAAAGCTGCATTATACGGAAAAGAAGATATTTACAGTCGAACCACTCCACAATCGCCAAAATCGACGCCAAAATCTTAACAAGGGGTTTTTTTTTTCATTATCCGGGAACAAACGAATATTCGCCTTCATTCGCTATGACAAAAATTTTACAGGAGCGTTAGAAATCATCCAAAATCTTGAATCTCTGGCCACAGGTCTACGTACGTGTTTTGAACACCTTTTTATAACGCTGTAAAATTCGAAATAAAATCATCAGGCGACCGCACGTTCTTTTTCTCATCTCGCTTATATTTCCCTGGACAAAGCTCCTTCCTTAGAGTGCTAGTACTCTTTCGCTAGCACAAGTCTCGAAGAACTCAAAAATGTGCTTGCTTTTTGGCAACGCGCTTTGACAGCGCTGTAGGAGGAAGAAATCGTTTGTGTTTTACACCTCGGAAGATGAAGCCTTTTCTCAAGCCTATTAGTATCGTATAGCATAAACTTCAGTGATTCCAACGCTGTGCATATTTGCTGGAATGACTATTGAACTGTAGTGTGAGAAGGAAAAATAGATCGAGTTTCACATATCATCGGGCTTATTTTCCGGCTAACCTACAGGCGGGGACGGAATATGAGACGATCGATCGATGAGCTGACCGATTAGACATGTAGACATGTGAGGTGCAACTGTTATTGGATTGGAAATTTCTTTTCCACTTTGAAAGAAATTTGGGATGAAACGATTGACTTAAATACTACAAGATTTGCTTTACACGCTCACATGCTTTTCGTAGTAGCAATGTGTTATACGCATTAAAGAAATGAGGGCGCGGCAGATGTGGAGCATAATTTTTCTTTGTACGTCACAGCGCTTTGAAAGGGTCTATTCTAAAAACTGCCATGTAGCGGTGTAGCCAAAGATTCAAGCTTTTGAGTGATTATTAACACTCCTATGAAGACTTCTTGTCTCCGAAAGACATCGTTTTTTATTTATTCTTGGATAAAGGAAAAAAACCAAGAAGGATAAGCAAAAGTCTGCAGTAGCAAAAATCATGGGCCGTAGTCACTTTCCGGCCTCCGTATTGAACTGGACAGGCATGCGCCACTACGAAGACGCCGTTAGTCTTCATCAACAGTAACGTCAAGATCAACACTGTCAGCTATCAGCAAATAGTTCCATGGAGCGTACTGGAGCTTTGGAGTGCTCAACATTTTGGTGCCGACTGATTTATGCTACAGCAAAGCTGAACTCCTGAGCACTTGGCTCGTTCAACGATTGCCATCTGTCAAGAGCAGTATCCAAGTTCTGGAGTATAGGCATTTGGCCTTTAAACTTGGAGGATTTCAACTCAATGTGTTACTTCGTGTGGTCTACACTAGCGAAAAAAGCCTCCGCTATTCGCAGCAGTACCGCAGAAGCGCTCAAAACGCCTTTGACACGAGCTTGGGACAAAATTACTGTGGAAAGTGTGCGAGCATCCGAAGTTTTTGTATGGATATGATCATCCTGTTGCTTTTGATTGACGGTTCAAATTTTCTCGAACCTTGTCCAAATACGAAATTACCAACTGATTATTAGATTTGTCACAATGATTCGTCGCACTATGAACTCAAATTTGATTTCTTCACATGAATGCCTAAGTTTATCAATTTATATGGGTGAAAATATAAGAATCTCAAAGGGATGCATACTTTATTTCACAAATTTCACAGTTGACTGCACTTTTCAGCTGACGGTTGGAGATGCTTTTACAAAGTGCGATCCAAGCGGACCCAGCACTAACATTCGAACCGCCCTGTTCACTACACGTTGTCACATTTCTCTCGACCAATTTGCCATGATGATGTTTGTGGTCTAAAGCAAATTTTCTTTCAAGATGAATATGAGTCAAGAAATAAGCATTGCTAACCGTGAGAGTTCCCGAGATTGACGTATGCCTGGGTTGAACACCTGTCGTCGACATAGGCATGCTCAAATCACACATATTTCTCACTTGATCGAGTTCGATACATAAAAAAATCACCGTGTTGCCGACAACGATGCAATGTGGTAGTTTGTTCTGTTTCCCACGACTACAAATGACTATTCTGTTAAAACATTGCTTCCATTGACAGTCTGGTATGTGAACAAATCAGATCTGTCAGTAGTTTCTGCAATTTTTTCATTCTTTCTAGGATAAAATAAAGCAGTTTGAACAAATTATGTGAGTTTGTTGGAAAAATGTTAGAATCTACATAAATAATTGCCATCTTTGCAGTTTTAAACTGCTCTGCTGTGGCAAATACTATGATACTCATTTGCAATAGTACTGAGATTAGAAGCTAGGCCGTAGCTCTCAGTGTTGATCACTCGCTGCGGGATGCGCCATGCATTCGTCTTCAATTTTAGCTTCATTTGAAGTGATGAATGTACATTTGATTTCTATAATATCCGGAGTGGCTCACCAGTGTATCAAGTCAATGGTTGTCGTCCCAGGCAAGTCTCTACCATTCCATTAACCGAGTCTCGAGAGATGGAGGGTTTGATGAGCCATGAACGTGGAATCCAACCTTCGACTATTGATTAATCGACTCTTGTTTGTCTCAGAGCATCTCCAGCACTGCGTCTCATTCGATCGCAGTGTTTAGACCTTTGCAAGAAATATAAATGCAGTTGAAAACTACTAATGTACATGCCATCTTTTAAGGTTCCTCAATGGAATAGAAATTTTAACTGTTTGTACATACTACTAAAGTTTTGTGGACAAACAAGAAGCTGGAACAGTAAACCGCTTTTGTAGAGGAAAAGTGGTAAATAAAATTTGGGCCTTTCACTGCTCATTGTTCACACCGACTTTTCTCTAAACTTATAGACTATAGTAGGAAAGGCTGGCAATAGTGTTTACAAGATCACAATCTTCGAATTATTGAGAAGATACTGATGTAAAAACCGTCTTTTACGTTCTATCCTTAGTTGGTCTGGCTGGTAGATTAAGAAAGTTCGGCATGGATCACAAAGTTTTTTCCGGGAGAATACAGAATAGGTGAGCTTAAGTTTTGATATCTCCGTCTGCAACATAGCCAATAATTCAATTCAGTTGTGCGCAATCGTTCGTCCTCGTTGAGGTCTTCGATTTCTTTTCGTTCGAGTGAATCCTTTTCGTTGTGCATCGTTCAAATGAAGAACTCACTCGCCATTGCTCTCGTATACAAAACGGTTTTTGATGACAGTAATTTTCATTGAAAAAATATTTTGTTTCATACAGGACAATCCATCCTGCAGTAGTCTCGGCAATTTTTTTTGGGTAGCAGTGAGCTCATTAGTCTGGTACAAACGTATTGCGGTTTATGCATCTTTGAAATTTATTTTTTGATATTGGAATATGTTCTTGAATATATACATGTATGCTATCCATCAATTCAAAACACATCTATCTCTTCATGTTTTTGTAGTGGTTGCAGTAGTGAATGCCCCGTCGAATGCTATGAGTTAGTATACCTGCCACGCGGATTAATTATTAGGAATAACAGCCAGAATAAATCGCTAATAGAAAACAACCTATAATAAATGATAATTACATATAATACATTCACATCCGCCAACCAATCCAATTGCGGAGCAAAAGTTCATATTTCGCAACAGTCGTTAAATCAATACATGGTAGTGGCTCGAGTAGTAGCTATTTCGTAACATGAGTAGTATGTCAGCGTGGGTCGAATACATGAGGACAAAGAGCCAGAGTTGACTCTATTTAACTTAGAAGGTTTGCAAACGTCAACCAGGAGACGGGGGAACCAGGGAGGCTATCGTGGTCGCCTCGGAATTACGAAACCCCAGGGCGGTATGTCGGGTCGACGATGTGTGAGTGTCATAGTCGTCATAAGTCATAAAGTCTCACACTGTATGTTCGAGATCGTCTCACGAGCCCGCTACCCATCCCTAGGGGTGAGTCGCCCACGACCCCCACCACTGGGCACGTCTCCGTGACCTGGGTTTGCATTCACAATGTCTAGTGGATCATCGAGCAATCAGTCAAAGTAAAAGGTGGTGAACATAATTACGTCTCGTGGACAAAGTCAGCAGACGACAACTGAACTGGGCCACATCGAGTCATAAACAATAATTGTAGGCGATCGGTATGCTAAAGGGAGAAGGAAACAAATACGAAAACGAAAGGTAACCCGGCGGCCGCACGGACCAGTTGAAGGCGCTCGACTCTCGTCGTCGTCGGCCCATGGATTGCGAAACTCCAGTCCATGCTGCGCACCAGTCCTCCCATAGCGCAACGCCGCCTCTCGCATCCAACTCTACCTTAACAATCGAACTCGTTATGTTATTACTCATAAAGAAAGATGATATAAAAATAGCAATGAATGTTGCATGAGTTGCTATAGTTTTCTTGCTACTGGCATGCGCCGTGGCCGAGTGGTTGTGATGTTCACGTGGCGCTTGTGGAGCTCCACCCTCCCAACTCTCTCCAGTAGCCAACAACAAGGAGCGCCCTACAGGACGCCGCAGCCAAAATATCCTCGTGAATGCAAGGAGACTCGCTCAACCACTATTCTACACCGTTCAGGAAGAAGACGATGAAGCTATTTGAATGCTAGAGGTACTGAGATCCGCACAATGAAAAAAAGTCTGATGACGGATCAAGTAAAGTGCTACTGACATATTACTTCCTGTTCGTTCTATGCTTATTTCACACCATAAAAAAAATGTCAGACAACATGCAAACTTGAGGATTCTCTTATTCGGGTTCAAAAATGAGGGTGAAGAAGCAGAAACACCTTACAACATTGACACCGCATGTTACCCAGGAACTTCGAACTGTCGTGAGGAGGAATACTGGTCCAAGTAGTTTGCAAGGAAAACGCATTTGAGCAATACGTAATTTTCGATTACTTTTGTCCCAATGTTATCAGAGGTTATGAGAAAAGCAGTAATAGGGCTGATCCTCTCAAGACTACACGAGATGCTGCAAGAGAACCTTAAGTCGACCACTCTTCAACCGTTTGCCTTCGAGGCGACTTACAAAAGTATTTTTGGTTTCAGAACGGTTTGGAACTACATTTAATTTGGCACCAACCCAATAATAATCTCACAGCTATCTTTCCTTCGAATTGGCATTACCAATCAATCACACATTCTTTGTTGAATAAGCCAGTAACACAAAGTCGACAAACATAATCGTGCATAGGTATGTACTATAATATAACATCAAATACTGATGGCCGTTTATGCATTTTGAAGTTTACCGATGAATATTTGATAACATCTCAATCAAATCTTGTCATACTCTATATCATTCCAGTGCGCATTTCTTGCTCTGTATTCCATTTCTAATGACCTTCTACTTGCTATAGTTATTTTATGATTTTTTAGATTATGGAAAAACTGTTGGTTGGTGGAAGAGTGATCGCGCTTTCAAGCCTTAGGTTCAGTTTTTATGATATGACAAAAGTGAGCTTATCTTTGCAATACCATACAAAAATTTCATATTCAGAATGTTCACCATAGTTCACCATAGTCATCCGTCACCATAGTAAACTGATGACTGATTTGAAACCTACTCATCGGTCGTCGATCTTTTTCTACTTTCTTGCATTCCAGTGGTTCGTAAGTGATGTTTATAGTAAGTTGACCCAAAATGGCTGAGATTGCTGCATCAGGGAGAAGAGCGTTGCAACCTTGCTGGTCGATCCATCAAAAACCTAAAAAACACGCTAAAATGTGTACCTGGAATTTCTAGGAAAATTTCTCAAAGCTATGCAGTCAGTGCTGAATCACTGGGACCAGTGACTTTTGGAAAAAATGCTAGTTCTGTCTATATCTCAAAAACATTGACTGAAATCTGACAGTTGTAAACTCTCCGTTTGCATTACAAGACGTGAAACAAGTGCTTGAACTTCGCCGCCGCTTGCTGCAATGCCAAAAGCCTTCATAAGAACATTGGCGTCAGCACTGTAAACCATATTAACAGGTAGAGTGAAGCCGGTAACGTTGAAATTCCTAGCTCTCGCTGCAACAAAATTTTGATGCTCTTGTGATGAGTATGGAAATACTGGATCACTTTTCTGAATAAACTTTTGTGAGATATAATCTGTAGATTATTTTGAGCCTAGAGATACCTCCTTTCTGATCAAGATACTAGTTCTTTTCTTCAAAAAGGTTTATAATGCGGCAACTTTTTGTGATAATAAAAGTCTAATTATACTCTCTTTTTCTGATTAAGACTTACAATTTTGTGAATTGAAATTGTTAAACTACAGTAAGAACTTCCTATTTGTTACCTTGACCTGGTGGAAATACTCCACATCCCCAACACTGTCGCATATGTTAGCATCAAAATCTTAAGGGGACTTGCCGAAAATTTTGCCATCTTTGTAAGACTGTTTACTATTGGCCCCTTAAAGATTTCTCAATTGATATACACTCGATTGAAAGCGAAGTATTCATTTTTGCACCAAGTCACTGATAAAGCAGCAGGAATTTGGAACTCGACTTTTGAACTTCAGTAACATCAGCGTAGAAGACGTTCTTGCATTCTATAATCCATCCAAAGAATTCTAGAGCCACGCTGAACATCTAATGAAAGTCATGTTTTCTCGAATTATCCTTCGATGGCAGATTCCTCTAATCGGAAGTATATGGACATCCTAATAAACATTTTTGAACCATGCACGTGGTCTGTTATAGGACAACTTACAAAGCTCGATACACGTGTTTTGGCCTTGCGAGGATCCTCAGTAGGACAGTACCCTTCGTCTTCAGCCAATACTCTCGAGGTGCGCCAGTTCCCTACGTAGATTAAGCGACGGCGAACATTCACACAGTTCATTAAGTGTAATTATCCTTAAATCGAAAGTGTTGTACACTCGATTGCTCATGGCTGATATCGTCAAATATATCTACTTTTGTTTCGAGTGTTTTCTTTGGACTATGCTCAATTTTCTATGTACCTGGTAATCATTCATGAGCCATGGATGTGGTCTGTAGGATTTATAGAGCCAGGTAAACGTGGTCTCAAGAAAAGACTCAAAACGATCAGTATGATATATTTAACGGTACCAGCCAAGAGCAATCGAGTGTACAACAGTTTTTATTTAGTGATAATTTCTAATGGATCGTGTAGAATGTTCGTCATCGTCTACTCTGTATAGGGGGACTTTAGTACCACGAAAGGACTGGTTAGAGGCGAGCTTGCTGCCCGACTGACGAGGATGCCAAGGCCAGAACAGGTGCACCGGCCTCTTTAAGCTGCTCTAGAACAGACCACATGCATTGCTCTAAAATTTCTATCAGGCACTTTGAAAGTTGAGCGTGGTCTCAAGAAAACACTTGGAACTAGTGGCATATGGAAATCATTCAATATGAGGAAATCTATGCCAAACTTGAGAGAAAACGCGGCACGTGGAGGCGATCGCGATTTCTGCAAGGGAAGTTCACTTAATATATCATGTTTTGGAAATTGTAGCTAAAATTGGATTCCCATCAATTCAATTACATTTTTGAACCATTAAACCCTGATATTTTCTGGAATTTAGAGCATTCGAAGCTGGCAAAGCGTCGCCGTTGAAAGTGCACTTTTAAGAAAATGTAGGTGGAAGATATCGATTGACAAAGGCGAGTCCGAAATTTTAGTAAAGGACGTTTTGGTAACAAATTTCAAGGCAGTGCAAATCACATTCGTTTCGCTATGCTCTATTATTGATGGGGCGGATGGCCTAATAGATAAAATTCCTCAAAACTTTACCGCAAGACTAAACAATGGAATCGTCGTAAAGTGGCTCTAAGAATCTAGTAATATAAATAACGAAAAAAGAAACTGCTTAAATATTGGCATCAGAAAAGCTACTGCGGCATCAAATGCTGTTGCGAGACAGGAGAGTGGTGCTGCTTTTCTGCTGTCACCTTGTTGAAAACAGAAAAGGAAGTAGACGTTCTAAGAGCGCGACAAGACTAAACTAAGTAGGGGCTTCCATACTCATCTTCTAGGGCGTTCTAATTTCTTAATAAGGGTGACTGATTACTGAGCGCTTTCGATTCTACGCAGTTGCTTCACAATACAAGTAAAAGATTTGTTATTCCACAGTTCGTGTAGTGAGATCAAGTCCACTTCCGTAAATAATGTAACTTTTTGTCTGATTTCTTTCTTTACTTTTTGCGCTTAGAAAAAGTCATTGGCAATGTTCGGAATGTTGCTTTCCCATAGTGAGCGGCCAGAAAGATCCAAGTACTTCTCTATATGTGAATTTCTCCGACATTTCGTGGCAGAAATAACACTTGTTTTTATGGATTTTACTAGAAAGAGCAGTGTAGAACTGCATACAACGCCATTCAAGCCTTTTTGCTGCTGGATAACAGTAGGTTTGCTCCTGAGTTCGCTAAATTGCTGTACAGCTTGTGATGGCATGGACATCGCATTTTGAGAAGTGTCTGCAGACTAGACGGCTCCTGCTCAAGCAAATTGAAAATTGTTTAGGAAAACACTTCTTTTATTTCTTGCCCCGAATTGCGTGAGTGATCAGAGCACCACATATGGTTGATAAATCCACTTCTTGCAAATTTACTTGCAATATTATTTCAACTTGGGACCAAATAAGTCCTGTTATGTACGTTTCCGGGATGACAAATCGATAACGCCGTCGGCACTGTGGAGTAAGTGCCTGTGATATGAATTTTACAGCTCCCGAATAGTGTTGAATAAGCGGTTCTTTGTTGGAAACACTTCTTGTTGCGGCAATTCCGTGATAATTTAATTAAATACCTGAGCAACAAACAATTTCGCTTTCGCATGCTCCTTGCGCTTTTTATACGATGTCTGTACCAAGTCAATGACATTCGACCAATGAAAAAGCTTACTTATGAGTATCTCAATGGTGAATGAACCCGCGTTTTAAAACTACATCTATTTTGGGATGAAAATTATCACAATGCAAGTCCTTCGCTGCTTTTTTTGTTTACTGAGGTGCCCAGAATATTGTTCTACCAGCGGTGTCTAAAAGAAACAAAGTCGATGATTAGGAAATTTTCTACGAGAATTAGTACGCGTGAAGTGGCAAAAAGAAGAATTTTACCCATTCAATATTTCTTCATTCCATCGCGTTTTTAGTAGTGCTATGATGCTTCAAATATATAATCCAATGTTGAGTGAACTCTCAGACGTGAGCTGAACCCGATTATGGACACGTGCTCCTATTACACAACTGAGATCGTCGCTCTGCTATCACTCTTCCTATAATATTTTAGATCAAAAAGTGCAAACCAGAGCAGCGGCTTCAGAAATGCAGTGGAGGAACACGTTACTGGTAACGGTGAAGTTGTAGCAGAGAGTTGTGAAATTGCCTGATATTCCAGAGGATTTAAAAAACAACCACCACGCTCTACAGGGTATCATTTATAGCAGGATCTCATATAAATACCTTCACGTGTTCTCGATGCGAGAACGGTTCGCAAAACGCTTGCAAGAAGTACTTTTCACAAGTTTCCACGGCGGTTTATCGCTATGCTTCAGTAGCAGTTGTGGTAAACAATGAAATGTAATTACTTCGACAGAAAAAGAAGCAGAAGAAGTTTCAACAACCAACAGATCTGTCCTAGCGAAAATTACGATCGTCATTATTACAGAAAGTTGTTTCGAGTGAGCCTCATGTAGTATTCACGAAAGTGTTTCTAGAACTATTCAGTTCCTTTGTGAGAATAAATCACACTATTTTTAGAGCCACAGCACGATAATAAACCAATTTCGGAGAAAATAAATATGTTCTTGAGTTCTCTGAACTTTGAGCCTGCAGATGATTCACAACAGTTTCATAGAAAAGTTTTATTTAGCGAAAAATTCTCCTTGAAAAAATATCCCTGTCGGGTATCGGAAAGGAACCGTGGATTTCATCGTTACCGAACACTCGTTCTATACCACTGAGGCCGCTAATCTGGTTGCACTCCTGTTACTACATGAGGTATCACAGAAAGCTTGACGAGTAAGGACTTTGATAATTTTGCAGCTACTATATATTATTGAGTGTGTTGTTGTAGCAATATAGTTTTGCTGGAGTGAAATATATAAGAAATCGTGAAATGGACTTTTTTTCTTTAACATTTCATATGTAGTAATTCTCGTCAGAATTTTTCTTGATCGTCTCCAGCTCCACCCAGCTAACTTTATATGACAGATCTACTGTGCATCTCAGTAAACTGGTGTTGCGAAAAGCCGGTACTGAGATAAACCTCATCATGACATGAATAAAGTAATGGTGATAAAGCCATGTAAAGGGTAATCATGCGACTTCCTTCGTGCCGGCCGTAATTCGCGGTCTCTATATAGTCATTGGGGGCCGTGACGGAATGGTTGTGATGCTCGTCGCTGCGCACGTTGAGTTAGGCACCACCGCTCACCTTTCTCCTGCAATCTCCTGCAACGCCTTATGGAAGACCATACCTAGACTCTCCTCAAGATTGCAAGGAGACTCGCTTAACCAGTATTCTACGATGTTCAAGAAAAAACACGATAAAGCTCATTGAATGCCAGAAGTCCTGGGATGCACACAGAGGGAAAAAACGCTGTTAAAACGGAACATGTCTAAAAAAGTATAGCATTGTATTGAAAGCGCCAGGAGAACAATGTAACAAGTTCTTCGACACTTAGCAATTCAAATAAAACAGCACGAGATTGTGGAAACCCGGTTGTGCTACAACACGCAATTAACTATCAACACTAAACGTGAAATTGTTTCTTACGCATTTTTCTAGTACAAAGTTTTTAGTCGGTTGTAAGTGTGACACATACAATTTACAACGTTGTACACTCAGGTTAACTGTTTACAGAAATTTACCTGTCTATGAAACAATAATTTGCTCATTTCATCACATGAAGACATGTTGGAGCTTGCAATGAAATCTGTTACGGCACTTATGAAGTATTATACAGCTGCTGTTTCGCCCTTGCAAGCTCCTCAGTAGCACAGTGTCTTTCGGTTCAGCTATCTTTTCTGAATAGGCCCCTGCATATGAAGTAATCGACCCTGATGAGTCTGGAAGGTTGAAATAGCTGTCAAGTACTATACAAGTGCAGTACCAGACCTTATAAGAGGATGATACATGTTACCATGTTATCAGATTAACATTGTTTTGAGCCAGGTCAATATAAACAGCTAGGAGTAGAGGCAAAATTTGCTTGTTAGCTTGCAGTAGACGAAAGTCCGCTGAATGCATAGTTATTTCAGAGAGTTCAGACTTCATTCAGTCTTCTAGAAGACGGTTGCAAATGCGGCGACAAATTGTAATCCAGACGGACCCGATGCCAACATTCGAAGCGCTCTGTTCACCACATTTTGATACATATCCTTCGACCAATTCGCCATGATGATATTCGTGGTCTTCAGAGATTATTCCTTTAGATAATGCAATTTTTTAGAAGGAAAAGTAGTTCCAACCGTGAGAGTCCCAGAGAATGACGTGTAATTGGCGATATCTCGAATACCCTTGTTTATTCCTATATCACATTCCAGTTTATTACCACTCTTCATTCCATCGCATAACGCAGTCACCGTGTTTCCCATTATGATGCAATGTGGCTTTTTCATGTCCTTGGTTTCAACTGAAAGCAACTTCTTTCAGTCATTTGTTTCATCAAGAAGTCACAAATACGGGAATTACCTTTCATTTAGGTTTCCTTGTTGAATTTAGAAGTCATATTACACAAGGAAATTAATGAAGAATTGAATGCAGTAAAATTATGGAGCAATAATTCACTCGGTTTTCCTGTAAGTTTTGGCGCTAGAGCAAAGAAGATGAAATCCAATGTCCAGACTGCTTCCTGTTGCCTCCAATATTGTGCTGATTGTCTTCTCACTACAGTCAAAATCGTCTCTCATCTCCCTGATAATTAAAGTCGGGTCTTCGTCGTTTGTTTCGATGACGGCCTTTCGATCAACTTCGCGTGAACGTCTGGAGCGCGCTGGTGCTTTAAGTTGGTGTTGCCGGCACGTAACTCATCGAAGAACCGTAACGCTGTTCGTCTGGACACAAATTCTTGAGCCGATGCACGACTGATGTTCTCAAGTGTGATCTGGATATTGCGCTGCAATTTGTACTCGTATTGATGCAAATTGCGATAAAGCTTCATTGAGTGGCCATAGTGCGGTAAGTATAGACAAATGTGGTCATCAAAAAGAGGCTAAGGAAATTCCGCACAAAGCGGTATTGATTTTTTTGCTTAAGAGATGGCAGAAAGGTGTTCAGACTGATGGCGCATACTTTGAGTAGTGTTGCTAAGCACTTTTGATTACCTTTATTTAATGAATATGGTATTTATCGCTTCAGTACCGAAGCTCATGAGGAAACCCTAATATTTTACAGAAAATATTTGGTAGAAAAGAACTGTGCTTTTCGCCATTGCCAGGAAAATTGGATTTTGTTGGAAGACTATAGACTTGTAAGCAAAAATTTCGACAAGGCTAAATTCAAGGCAGCAATCTCTGGAGTGGGAGGTGAGAATGGAAACAAAAACCGTTTTTAAATGTTCTATTCGTAGCGCGTCTCTCCCAAAACTTATTGTCATGCTAAATTGAACTCGATTGGAAAAAACGTTTACTGCTTGTTTAAAGCTTATAGCTTAAGCCGAATTCGCTTCAATTCCTCAAAGCGAACATCAGATTCCATGACGTCCGCTACTAAGGCTCATTTTTTAAAAGAAAAAAGTTGAAGCGTTGTCTCACAGCAACACATTCAACTCTTGACGTGCCATCCGTGAGCTACTTTAAATAAAGGATGAAGTTCTTGACAATAACCAATTTCTGAGAAATGCGCCATACATTCGTCTACAATTTTCAGCTTCGTCTGAGGAGAATGAATGCTTATCTGTGACCTTTTAAATGACTTGCGATGGCCTACCGCTGTATCGAGTCACTGCTATTTGTCCTTTCAAACAAGTCTAGTTCTAATTTATGGACTCTGGACGCATGGATGGGTAGGTGAGCTATGAACGCGTAATCGACCCTATGTAGGGCGCAGAGCACCTCCAACTACAGCACTACATGCCCTCATGAGCTCTATACTACTTAAGTATGGTATATTTGAATGCAACTCCGCAATACCATTCTTCAGATTTTATACGCTCTTTCAACAACTTCCCCCAATCTGTGAATTGGACGATAAAAAAGGCGATCTAAGAAACCATCTTTACTTTCTTCTACACCTAACCATTCTAGTTTTGT
This sequence comes from Parelaphostrongylus tenuis, assembly GCA_019055375.1. Taxonomy (NCBI): domain Eukaryota; kingdom Metazoa; phylum Nematoda; class Chromadorea; order Rhabditida; family Metastrongylidae; genus Parelaphostrongylus; species Parelaphostrongylus tenuis. The sequence continues at coordinate 12,952 of JAHQIW010004532.1, read as the reverse complement.
TTTGTAACGGAGCTCATCCAGGACTTTATGCAAATTCCAAGCGACAGCGCTCAGAGCTACTTTGGATGGAATTGAGCAAAGAAAAGCTTGCCATCAGATCTATCAAAAGTTGCGAACTCTCCGGATGAATTTTTTTTCCTATTTTCTACAATTTGTAAACGACAACAATATGATTGGGTAGTTGATTCAACTTCCTCTTTATTCTAGGGCACACTTCATCGCTACCTCCGAACAAATTCGGTTCAAACTTAACGAAACATCAAAACGTGCTATGCATCAGATTTGAGAACTGTTGAACTCAAAAAGCATTCGCTTGTCAAACGATAAAGATGGAGAATGTGTGGTTATTTCTCGTCAGTTGGAAGCCGATATAATAAAGAAACATCTTCAGGATGCTTTATTTTATCGACCATTCTCTGAAAAGTGAGGCAAATATCAATACGGAAAATTAAATGGAAAATGGGCCCAAAAGGCGAAAGGTGTGGGCTTACAACAATCGGTTATGCGTCACTAGAAATTGATACAGAACTTGTTTCATCATTTACAGAATCGTCATAACACATTAGCTTGCCAACCATGATGATTTTGAGTATACTGACCGTTCCATGTTCGAAATTAAACCGATCATAAGCTGTGTAGGAGGGCCACGTATGGGATAACATGATCTCTTGACATAATTATCGTATTTAATATTATTAGTTTTATACCAACCAATCTCTCGAACACCAACATTTTTCTAGAACACCTCAGAAATGCTCGTCCGAACCACAGGTATATAATAGAGTTCCTCGATGTTTCCTATGCAAGCGTTTTGAGTGACGTCTCTATACAAGTCATCCATGATTTACTGCTAGAAAATGCAGGAAAAGCAAATTGTGGCTTGTATATTCAACAGTTTATAATACTCTTGAAATCATGCCTTAACTGTTCCATATTTAGGTGTTCGGGGAGACATTATGCTCAAATTAGGTAGACAACGAGCAAATTCTATCACATCTAGCCATCGCTTTCACGCCCATAGTTGAAGCTAAACACTGTACTGTCGATAGATTGACGATTGCTTTGTAATCTGCTTTACACAAGAGGAGATAGACAATTGCTTTTAACTTCTGAATAAACAGTCGGAGCTATATTAAGTTCAGGCAGGAAAACCTACAGAGAACTGGCTACCCATCTTGAATGTTGAAATTTTCCTTAAGGAGAATGGTTGCATGACGAAATCGCATCGAAAGTCAGGCAGTAAAAATATCTTAATGCATTATCTTTCTTCTCGTCCCTCACATACTAAAAAAGCGCTTGTCCAAAATATGTACCGAGCAGCTGCTAGTGTTTGTGCGGGAGACGATGAGAAAAGGGGGTTGCTTAGAAAACAGTTGTCTAGGAAACTATGTAGGACTTTGAGAGATTCCTCCCAAAGCAGCCGTAAATTAATTCGGATCCGCTTGTATGACCGCCCATGTAATACAAAGGATTACATGATATGTCCTAGCGGTAGAGATAAATGCTGCATAATATGTACAATTTACCCTATTTCTTGTAAAATATTTGGTGACGAATTCATATCCACGTGGACGAACAAGTAAACGAAATGGCAAATAAAGGTTCAAGCAAACCCCTAGGTGCACACAGGAGACAGATGTATAATGAGAACCACTTTGAGGTAGTAGTTAAAGTTCTAAGGCACGAATCGAAAATCATCGACGCGAAAACCCTCGAAGCTTTCTAAAGAGGAGAGCGCCTTGACATGACCTAGGGATCAATCGACATTCATGTTCGATTTGAAATTAGTGGCCAGGGAGAAGGGAGCATAAGTCATCTTACGCAAAGACGATATGTCGTCTTTAAACTAGATGACTCAGTGAGCAGTTTCTTCCGCATAAATTAACGCTCAAAAATGCCATAGATTCTTATTTATACTAGATACTCTGCATGAATATGCGAATAGCCAAAATTAATCCCAAAAAAAGAATGTTTTTAGCCTGAACGAGGTTGGTACGCCAGAGCCATACACCGGTGTTTCGGAGGTTTCGGCCTCCTCGTCAATGACCCACGCCCCACATTAAGCCCTGCATCGAAGCAAGGAGGGAAGCGTGTGTGGTGATGGCATAGTGTACAATGACACTGGTCCATCACCACTGTTCAGTCGATGGATTTCAGCTGGTAGACCAAAATAAATCCATATGATCGACTGTTTTCAAGAACTCGTGATAAACATTCAAAATCCCATTAATCCCAGTGTCATTGTGCACTATGCCACCACCACATACGCCTCCCTCCTTGCTTCAATGCAGGGCTTAATATGGGGCGGGGTCACTGATGAGGATGAGGAAACCTCATCGAAAACTCCAAATTGTCTATTGAACAACTTGGATCTTCTTACCAACAATCCCTAGTTCTTGGGAAAAGAAACGGTCATCTTCTCTACTACTGAGGGTTTGCTTGAAAGAGAAAGAAGTGGAGGTCGATCGTAGTACAATACGCCTAATATGTGGAATTGAACGCTGCTACTGAATGATTACTACGAGACAACGCTATCAACGAAAAGCTAGCCAGCTTGAGAACAACCTAGGTCAGAAAATGATGTCACCATCTCTGCAACTATCATGTTCCACAAAGGGCCATGAGGAATGCATGTGGCGTAGTGCTTTGCGTCGCACACGAGGTCAATGGTTCGATCTCGCGCTCATGCCTCACTAGACCATCCATCCCTCCGGAGTCGGTAATTGGTAGCACATTAGTCTCAGAATTGTCTACGAGGATAAGCAGCACTGACTTGGTACAACGGGTAACGGGAGGCAAAAGCGAGTCATTGTAAAGGCCAATATGCATTTATTAACCTCAAACGAGGTTAAAACTAGAGACGAATGCATGAAACATTCTTCAGGATTTGATCAACGTCAAGAGCTTTATCCTTTATCCTTTTCATGCGCCATGATGAACGAAGATGAGACCATCACGGTATCACGCCATGGTATAAAACTGATAACGGGATCACCTGTATCACCTGTTGTCCCGTTGATCGTCGAGTGACTCGAGCGGGTACTAGCAACTCTTCCATTTTTCTCTATCGCGTGCAAAAGTAGCCCAGTGGGTCTTCCTCGATCTAGGGATTCTCTGAGCATCATATCTTTCTTCTATCGCTTTTGTGAAGAAATCGGACCATCGGGTCAGTGGTCTTCCTTTAGAGCGCTTGACGTCCCGAGGAATCCAGTCGGTAACGGCTCTCGTCAATCGGTTGCTGCTGAAGCGCATCACGTGTCCAGCCCACCTTGTTTTCGATATCCTGGCGTGTAGAACGGCGTCTCTGATTTTCGATCGTTGACGTAGGTCGGAACTTCGGATCCTTTCTCTCATTTGCGAGATACGGGATACTCCTAGCATCGATCTTTCGACTTCGCGTTCGATAACGGCAAGTGATCTTTCATCCCGCTTACGTAGCGACCAGGTTTCTGCTGCATACGTCAGGGCAGGGATAATTGTCGAGTCGAAAAGGTGGGCACGGAGTCGGATGTTCTTTGCCTCTTAACTATATCTTCAATGCTCTTAAACGTTCCCCAAGCCGCTCGTTTCCTCCTGCTTAGCTCTGGAGCTATGTCGTTCATCATGTTGATTTCACGACCTAGATAGACGTAACTGGAGCATTCGGAGATTGTCGTTCCGTTGAGCGTGAATGGGGCATTAGAAACCCATCCATTCCTCATGAACATTGTTTTCGTTAGTAATAGCTGAAGACCAATCTTTCCACAGGCGTTATCGAAATCGGTCAACATTTGTTGCGCTTGGCTGATGTTTGGTGTTATGAGAACGATATTGTCAGCAAAGCGAAGATGGTTCAATTGTCCACCGTCAATTTTCACTCCCATTTCGTCCCATTCTAATGTTCGCAAGACGTTTTGTAGGGTGGCAGTGAATAGTTTTGGCGAAATTGTATCGCCTTGTCGAGCCCCTCTTCTTACGTCAATGGTGATATTGTTGTAGGATGGAGATATTTTGGTCGTGAAATCTTCATAAAGCTCAAGAAGGATCATTATGTACCGAGTAGGGACGCGCTGATTATCCAGAGCCTCTATAACCGCTTCTGTTTCCACTGAATCAAAGGCTTTCTTCAGATCGATGAAAGTGAGACAGAGTGGTTGTTTGCACTCTCGTGAAACTTCAATGAGTCTTGTAATTGAGTGGATGTGGTCTATGGTACCGAATCCTTTCCGAAACCCTGCTTGTTGCATGGCTGTCCTTCGTCCAGTGTTCTGTCAATCCTGTTTAGGATGACTCGAGTAAAGAGTTTATAGACAACGTACAGCTAGTAGATTGGGCAATAATTGCCTATGTCGTGGAGGTCTCTCTTTTGAACAACAATACGGTCTTGCTGATTTTCCATTGAACAGGGACCTTGCATTCTGACAGCTAACGAGTGAAGAGCCGAGCCACGGTGTTGATGAAAACTGGCGGCAGGTTTTTCAGGTGTTCTGGTCTAATCCTGTCTGGACCGGGTGTTGTTCTGTTCTTCAGCGGCGATATAGCATGTCGGATTTCGGAAGGGAGGACCGGTGGGACGACATATTCGTCCTCTTTCAATTTATATGATGGTAAGAGGACATGGCTAGCGAAGATATCCGAGTAGTTTTGGTGAATGATTTTCTCCATAGCCCTTCTCGAAGCTGTAAGTGTCCCGTCAGGGTATCGGAGTGCAATAACAGGATAGTCCCCTATAAATTTCTTCCTTATTTTCTTCTTGAGCCAAGCAATATTTATTCAGTTAGCTGGCGTTTCGGCAGTCTCGCCTTCTTCAAAGCCTGGCCAAGTTATCCGCAATCCATTCAGTCGAATACCTTCATTACTCTTTCAAAAAAATTTTTCAAACCTAAATTTCACTTGCATCAAGCATAAAATCAGCTTTCAATATACCGCTTTCTATATGCCTTCCATCAATTAAGGTGGAGATCAGCATTAGAAGTTCATATGAACTCACACTTCATCTCACCCATCAAAACAACACTTGTATACTGGTTCATATGACGAGTAATTACGAGGCGTTCTTGCCTGGTATTTATAGTCGGATTGGACGTATTAATCCTCAACGTTTCTAGAATCTTTCGCGCTGATTTTTCGCGCCAGGTTTTATGTTCCTGGGCAAGGGTGACTTCTATGTCAAAATTTACTCTGTGATGTATCTGTGCCTATGCGTGCCTAGAGGGACGTTTGCTCTAGTATTACATTTGTCAGCAAAGTGTTCTTCTATGCGGACTCAGAGTGGCCTTTTCCTTCTTGTCAATATATTTGTCGTCGCAAGCTTAGAATTAGGCAAACTGTGCTTGAGCTCATGCAGTCACCGACGCCGCTATCAGGACATATTTAGCATTGTTTCGTTGTACAGAGGCGGTCATATAAGTGGTTGCAAACTATCTGGCTCCTCAGAGTGTTCGGTGGTATTACAATGACCGTTGCCGATTTATTTGAATCTGCTCTCAAACAACGTTTTGTAGCTGCACTTATTCCATTCTAGAAGAAAGGGGTTATAAGCGGAACTCTGCTTTAGTTTCTTTTTCCATTCGCAAGCGTGTTGTTCCCTCCAAACCTAAGCCAAAGGTTGCAAAATCGTAGCCTTTAGAAATGGCTATTTCCCGAGCAAATTTCACGAATTCTGCTCTCTGCTCTCTTCTAGTAGACACACCGGCGGCTGCTAAAAACGTTTTTTACTAACGCCCTTTTTGAATGTGAGTAATGTGAAGAGAGGTAATGAACCGAGGTATTTTGCTACTTGGCGTTCGGTACCACTTCGTAGTGTAACCATTATCGGACAGATTTATCTGTACATTTAAGAAAGGGAGCCAATCATCTTTTGATGTCACACAGATTAATCGTATGTACTCCGACTGTTAATTCAACAGTTTGAAACATCTATCCAAATCCTTTTAAGTGGAACAGACCAAACAGTCATCTATACCCACAGTATAGCAATGAACCGAAATCCATCACTGGGGCTTCCACTTTCGACATGAAGGCAATAGCTAGGCTAGACGCAAGTTGCTGCCCTATTGCCAGCCCTCTTATTTGCGCAAAGTACTTTCCGCAACATCTGAGGATTAAACAAATCAGGCAGTTTTTTAAGGGACCATGATCTGATGAATCGGCAAGCCACACATTTTTACCGCTCCCTCGTATTGTATAGGAAGCTTGTGTATGGCTTGCAATGCGGAGTCATTCGATACGATGGTATAGAGAGTGGAGACATCGAATGACGCCATTATGTAACCATTGTTTGGATGCACGTCACGTAGAAGGTCCAAGAACATCTAAGTGTTCATCAGGCTGGAATATGATGTTTTAGTATCTGAGATGTTATTAGAGTTGAAAACCATGCTATCCTATCCTTCGGTCCTCCTACACAACTGATCATGTGTCTAGCTTTAGATATAGATGCATCCCTAGACGTGTAGACATTAGATCATCAGTGGGTACTAGCTTTTGTGTTTCCAAGTATAGGACGGGTATATTGGTGATTGAATACTCAGCTGAGTAATGATGGATGGTCTCAATCCTGCCGCTTCACCGTATGAGCTCACTCACTGTTCAATTTCCGGTACTGCTTTCTACATTTTTAGGAGATGGCAGGTAAAGCGAAGCATTTTTAAGATACTTTTCCTATATATCGATATCAAGCTGTCGAGGAATCACTACAAATTCTCCACCCGTATCACCAAAAGATAGTCTTATGTTTTCCCCGTTTTTCCTAAACTCTCTCCCTCTCCACAACTCCTATAACTAATACCGAAATATGCCGAGGAGAGGAACAGTATGAGACTCCGCCCCCAATCGTTCGAGTTGCGATAGAGAACATGGAAGAGAGCATAGTGCTGGTACCGTAAAGTGTCACTGCCATCTTTTTTAGGGCTGGAGGCTTTAATGCACACTATCTTCTGCCAAAACCTGTGACATACGACCTTCAGAGGTGAAAAATTCCAAGCCAATGGAGGATGTTACAGACGGTCATCCTGCAAAAGGACGACCAAAGATATTTTCACAAATCATTCAGTGTGCTTGTTGGATGTAAACTAAAAACTCTTTCAAAGTATTCTTTCGCCCATGACGATAAGACTGTATGGGACACGTGTAGTTGGACGCTGACAATTCCGAAGGCATTCTGGTTGGATGACAGCATTAATATTCATAAGGCACAGAGAGTACCATTTGATTTCTGTTCTAACATTTATCGATAAGGAGAAAGCGTTCAACAGTGTTTAAACGAATGCAATCGCATCAGTATCTGTCAACTAAGGTGTGGGTATCTCCTATATAAGATCACAAACTAACTAATGTTAGAACTGCAGCACAAAAGCACCGGTTTTCCATCGTTTGCTCACCATCTCCCTCATATAGGAGGCACGGTAGGATCAGAGATAATCTTCATAGTAAGGTTGTTCCTTAACAACGTAATGGTCACCCGTATTAATAGCAATCCCTATAAAATCGCCGTTTGGCGTATGGCATCGCCATTTTCGAAAAGTTTAAGTGGAGCAAAGAAGCTTAACGAAGTAAAATTGCACGGTTTTCTGATGAAAGAAACCAATTCGTGCGCGTGCCTCCAATGTTATATGAATTTGAAGAATAATATGATGAAGTGTTCAAACTGAAGTGAGAGGGTAGCATGGGCATCATTCGAGCCTATCAGTGAAGACTTCGCCAGCCAATGGACCCAGGAATCCGCGGTGCGTATGTTTGGATTACTACACGACCACGTTGGAATTTCTGTGCATTCCTTTTCCTAGAGCGCTCAAATGACATCCTCTGAAATTTTCTGGCACTTACAAGGTCTAGCCTAAATACGTAATCTTCAACTTTATGATCTATACCATTTTTGAGATCCAGTCCACTTTGATAGCGCACTATGGATGAACGATCATATATTGAGAAGATCTGACGAAAAAAAAAAAAAACTGAAGTGGAGTTCACAAGACTAGGCCCTTTTCCGTTGTTTGGAACGAGATTGTAAGGAAATCTTTTTTTCCACACCTCAATAACTGTCACATGCACTTTTCTTCAGTAGGCTTTTTACAACGCTGTAGCATTCAAAATAAAATTATGTTTCATACACGACGCGTGTTTTCACTGTCATCTGCTCTTACATTTTGCTTTCAATGGTCTTTCTCCTAACCTATCAACAACCATGAAACAATAAAAATCTCAGAAAGATGAACATACACTTGGTTTTCTGAAAAACTTCTTACACTATTGTAACGGAAAAATGAAGATTTACTTTACACGTGTTGCACGTTATCCAGAGGATTTTCGCTAATTATTTGAAAATTTTTCACCGTTTCGCACAGATTCTTGGATGTTTATATCAACATTGTAGAACGAACTTTGTTCAAAGTTACAGAGCTAGGTTTTTCTGCTTTCCTTTCATATTTGCCAAATAAGAGCGCTAATAAGCTTATACCTAGGTTTAAGTCTAAGCAGCCCTGCCGAATCATATGAACTAGTTGAAAATATTTTCGAGTATCAGAGTCATATATTTATCCAAATTTGTTGTTAAAACGAAGAAAAATCCTAAGCTCATCAAAAAATGTTCCACTTCACAAGTGAATCGCTCCTGTGTGGTTTGTCGATCGACTTATCGAACCACGTCACTCATACAAGCTGAAGACAAAAAACGCGCGACGTGTTTGAAGCTCAATCTTATTTTTCGCTGCACTGAAGGAATGGGTCTTTTCAGAAAATAAACACAGTCTTGGAATTGCCAAAACTTTCGCAACTGAATGGCTACTTATGATTTGAGGGGGGAGGGAAACTCTGTGCCGCGATAAGCACGCGTAAGTGAAACACAATGATATCCTTTTTGCTACAGTGCCGTAAAAAAAGTCGTGACAAAAGAAAGATAAAAATCTTTTTTTTCTTTTCAAATGAGATTACTACAGCTATAAAATGTTGTTTGAAAAGAGCGGGCCTAGAGCATTCAGCGACTATTATTCAAATCCCACCGAATACTCTAAGACGCCAGCTAGTTCGCAACCGCTTATACGACCGTCTCTGTAAAATGAAAGATTGTAAAATATGTCCTAACAGCAGGGACGGTGATTGCATGAGCGTGAATATAGTGTACTCAATCTCTTACAAAGCGTGTAGCGATAAATATATTGGCGAAACGGGTAGGCCGTTCTATGCCCGCATGAAAGAACACCTAGCTGACAAGCGTCATATTAGACGGAACTTTCCGCTACGGACGCCTAGAGAACAGAAACTCGACGGAGCTGATTCTGAGATCGAAGTCACCATCTTGCGCAGAAACAAAAAACATTAGCGCAAAAAATTCTGGAAGCACTTTGGATTAACATCACCAATCCATCTATAAATCGCAGGGAGGAATGCCTCGTTATCACTCGTGGTATGAGTCAATATACAAGAATGTTGTTTCGAAGAGGTAAGGTGCATTGAGAACCTATGTAATCTCCTTCAGGTGATCTCCAGTTGAATCATCCAGCAAAATACATCAAAAAAGCGGTCAGTACGTTGAGGGTTGATTTTGTGTTTGATGCGATTGAAATTTGGTCTGGTGATTTTTTTCTCATAGAGCAGTAAAGGTGTTCGACTGACTGGATTGAGAACAATTCAACCTTTCAGGCTCTGAAGAAGGCGAACTGCCGAAACGTCAGCTGTCAAATAAAGATTAATGTAACCCTCGTGTTTGGCTTAAAGAAGAAAATCAGGAAAAAAAGTTAATTTGGTATTTTTGGGATTTGAGCTATCAAATGACTTCCAACATTCTGAGAAAAGTTTTTTCCATGGAAATACAAACGCGATAATAGTAATAAAAGCTCGGCGCGTGTTGAACAAATTTATTCTCGAAGCAACATTGGTGTAGAAAGGCCCTCTAGAAAGTGTATCTAAAAGTTTTCTGAGATTTAGGTTTTGAATTATAACTAAAAGTCTAACGTAATTTTTTTGCTTGTCGGAAGAGGGCCCATCACAAATCCGCGCCATATAACGGAAGAAAGCCAAAAATACGATACTCTTTCCAAACAAGTTTCAAAACGATGGAAACAAGTGTTTGTGGCTAATGTCATTCATTTGTTCCTGCAGGATGAGACAACTCTTGGTCCAGGATGGCTTTGCTGACCTCATTATGGTTGATGCAGATCACCGTTATAGTTCGAAAATACTCAAGAGAGTAGAGAATGGATGGTATGCTGAAAGGTGCCGCCATTGCAAGCGAAACGTTCAAGAAACCAAAGATACGTATCGCTTAAAAAAATGGAAAAATTGTAATGTAAATGGTTCTCAAAAGATTCAGGAAGGAAAAGAACAAAAAATGATTTCTCCCACAGTAAACAAATCACGTATTTCTAATATAAGATGACTTATCTATCTGCATCAAAGACGTTTTCAGTCTTCTAAGTGCCCTTATGCGTTGATTTTAGAGTCCTGAACTGATAATTATAGTTCAGAACTTACATTTCATTGTTGAATCTTTTTCCACTTCCTTGCATTCCAGAGGTTCATATCTGATCCGAATACTGAGTTGACGTAAAATACCCGAGATTATAGCATCAGAAGTAGAGCATTACGACCTTGCTGTTCTAGAACATCAAAGACCTAAAGAGTTAAGATTACCAGCTGAAAGAGTTCATTCGAACTTCCGAAGTGATTTAATTCAAGTGTGTGCAGCCTGTGCTCACTGTAGGACACTTAAGATTTCTCAGAATATAAAAGCTCACTTTCTCCACTGTTCCAAAATTCGCACAAAATTAAAATCCAGAGCATGAAAACTCACTGTTTGCATTACAAGACGTGATACAAGTGCTTGTACTTCTCCGCTGCTTCCTGCAATACCAAATGCCTTTGTACGAATATTGGCTTCTGTACTGCAGACCATGTTAACAGGCAAAGTGTAGCCGGCGACAGAGAAGTTCCTTGTGCTCGCTACAACGAGATTTTTCGATTCATGTTCTTATCAGTAATATATCAAATCATGTAGTTGAACAAAGTTCGAAAGAATCTTTTCTCCTGTTCCTAATTGAATACTACACTATTCCACTAAAGAGGCTAAGTTACGACAGCTCCATGGTGCAGTGGAGTGCTAGATATATTCGCTGTAACAAGAATAAAAACTTTGCATTCAAAGTTTAAGTTGTTTACACCAAACATTATTTTATTCGATACCTTGACCAGGAGGCATCACTCCACATCCCGATACTGTTGTGATGGTGAACAAAACTGAAATCATGAAGGAATCGGGTGCTAATCTTGCCATGTTTGTATTGATACCTTTTTCTAGTTCCCAAAAATCTGACAGATGTTGTGTCAAATCTAAGAAAAATATCCTATTTTTTACGTCGGATCGCTCACAAGCTAATCACTGATTTCGAATTTGTAACGATTGTCAGAGACACGGTGGCAGGCGTTTTTGCATTTTCTAACTTGTACAATGTTTTATAGATCCCTAATGCACAGCATTCAAACGAGATTCGTCGAAATGACATTTAAGATAGACTTTGCTATTCGAAAGAATATGGATATCAATTTGATAAGGAAAATTATATGTGAAATGTAATTGAAATTAAACAAGTGAGAGCAATCTCTCAACAGAATTTTCACCAACACCACGGGTTCACGGCTTATATTGGATTCGCATTGAGTCATTCAAATTCATTGAGTATGAAATCCTAATTTTTCGAAGGTAGGCAAATTCACAGTTGGTAAAACTCATTACGAGATACACTTTGAAGAGAAAATCTGTGTAAGAGATTATCGATTGGAAAAAACGAAGCCAACATTTGATGCAAAAAGCGTTCCGCAACAAATTTCTGAGAAGCGGAAGTGGAATTTTTCAAACTGTGATGTTGGTATTAAGTGTTCCATACAGTGTTGCTATGAATTTGTTTATAATGCGATGACAATTAGAAGGTAAACATTTCATTTTGTCCTAAAGATTATTTTAGAAAGAAACAGATAGTATCGCTTTAGAGATCCACTCAAATAAAGAAATTGGACATCACGTGAAAGACCTAAAAACAACCACATTGAGGTAATGGATCATTCTTGAAGGCAGATGAAATTGAAAATTTGACGGATTGGCCAATGTATGAGGATGTGAAAATGAACAAGGTTGTCAGAATTGCGAATGAGATGACGATGATCTCTATCTTTCTTAATTATTCTTCGACGTTCCACATTTCTCATAAACATGGATATACACGAAGCGACGTCAGTATTTCGCAAATTTTCCGTGATGTGCAGCAAAACATGGATTCCTATTGAAAATTTCTCATTGCCGATTTTCATCACGACTACAAACTGTTAAGTATTCTATCCCTCTTCTGCAGATGTTCTGGAAAGGTGATTTCAGAATTTTAAGAACGTTGGTTTCTTGTAAAAACAGCACAGTGCCTTCGTATTTCATGTTTGTGGAGTGCTAAGCAACTTTTTTTTCACTTAAAAGAGCGTTTTGAAGCGAACACGATCTAAGTGGAAAAAGAAATGTGAAAAACGTGGTCAATAGGATTCCAACTTCTTCATGGACATTAGTAAAAATCGCTCTTCAATTCATGAAACAGGCTGCAGCATAAGAGCTGGCTTAGATGTCGGATTTAGAAGAATATTGCTGAAAGTTATGCCATTCAGAATAGATCTTGTAATAGGAAGCATTTCTTTTTCATGCTAACCAAATTACAGTTAGTAATCGAAGTAGTGTATGATGTTGAGGTTCTACTTATTCTACATAGGCTGGCGGAAATTCTCCAAATCAAGCGTATTAAGATCTGCTTTGTCTACTTTGAAGATGGCAAAGTGCAAAAAAATGGTAGTCCATGTGCAATTATCTGCTCTTTTATGAATTCTTTACAAACCTAGTAAAACTGACTAAGGATGTTGAAGCACTATCATCTTAGAGTAGTTCTGAATTCAAGCACCTTCTTTCTTCAGGTGTGTTGAGATGTTGAAGTAGTTCAGTGTTCAG
>JAHQIW010004531.1:0-16861 GCA_019055375.1 Parelaphostrongylus tenuis | reverse complement strand
ACCAGATATCCCTTGTGTATCGAAACAGCATTTCCCAAGCCCTATCGAAAGACTATAGTGATCTCCAATCTGAATAAGAAAATAAATGCTGTCCATTTCCGTGAAAATATTTTAATTTCAGGGAAGATGTGGCTGGTCTAGTCTCGCAACAGTAGGACGGCTTTGTGAGGTACACAGGCGCTTGTCTTACACAAAAACCCTTTTATGAAAGCTCTTTGATCACGACATATTTTACCACGTATTTTTCCACCAATTCCAATTATTGAGCACTTTCCATACGTTCCCATTGCAGCTCACGATGATTCTACAAACTCTTCCCGCCACAGGCGGGCAGCGCCGCCCTCACCCGCATGGCCTATACAGCCCGTATCATTGTCAAGTGGTTGACAACGATATCCACTCTGTTCATAGTCTAGTAACCCCGTCAAGAAAATTTTGTCACTTCTGTGAAAAGAAATCAGGCATTTCAAGAATTAGAGCCAATTTTCTTTTGATCACCGACCTTCCAAGACCCATACTTGATACCGTATGGCCGTCCGTTGCGTCCAGGTATAGAACTCATACACACACCCTTCGTTGCTATTTTCTCTATACACTTTACTATATATCAGGACGTTCCCCACCCCCAACAAAAAACACGAAACAGACTACTGTTTAGGCAAGTTCCACAAAGGACGGAAGGGCGAGCACGACGATGGGAGGGGAAGGGGTGAGAGGGGGGGGGGGGGGTGCCGCGATTGCCACGAAGCATGATATGATGATTAGATGCGATAGCAATGGGCAGCGATAGCAGCTAACGGGAGGCAAAGAGGATTTTAGACCAGTACACGTGCGCCATGCATCATTGCGTCATTGTTTCTCTTCACGCAATATCTTAGTCGTTCCTTTCCATATTTTCCTTGTTGCCTATGTGTTACTAATTTAATACTGTCTGACCTATCTGTACGTCCGTAGACAAACCCCACATTGTTTTGTTGACGACAGCGACCTACTAGTATAGGCACCCAGAAGTTTTGTTTAATGATCAATTTAGCTGTCCTTCGCCCCCCCCTGCTTATTAAGACCACGCTCAAAGACTTCAATAGATCCTAGAACACTATATATAAGGAGTGTGACGCCTCCGAGAGACTGACTATGAAAAGATCGACAGACGACGGGTTCTGCCGCGGCTGATGAGTCTGTAAGGACGAAACACGTAACTCGGGCTGTACAAGAGCCTTTACCAGACCACATGACATGTTTGGCTCAAATAATAATGAAAGGATCATATTAGCTAATGATTATCGAGTACTTGATGTTTCATTGACAACTGTAATTACAAACTCGTACCAAGGAGGCGAGCAGTGAAGTGAGGGTCATGGGCCACTCACCCCGAAAGGCAGGTATCAGGCTGTTAAAATCGGTCTAGACCATACTATGTTGACACAGATATGACTTGTATAATATGCACAGATCATCAGCCTTGCATACCACCCCGAGGTTTCGTTTTTTGCGATGCGACCATGGTAACTTCTCAAGTCCCCGTCTTCCGGTCGCTGTTTGCAAACATTCTACTTATCAGCAGCACTTCTCATGAATTATTCGTTGATTCAAAAGTTCGACTTTTTAAAACCTCGGCATAATTAATTGTTATATGGAAATCGAGAAAACTTATCTTGATTAGCTGACGCGAGCTTGGTAAATTAGTCGTAGAAGTTCAACTGACATTTCGGCGACCCGCATTCTTCAAAGCTTAGGCGTATATAGTATTAGACTAATATTAGACTATTACTACATACGCCCAGGCTCTGAAGAAGGCGGGTCGCCGAAACGTCAGCTGAACTTCTACGACTAATTTACCAAGCTCGCGTCAGCTAATCAAGATAAGTTTTCTCAATTTTCATATAACAATATTCGTTGATTTGCTGCCTCCGCTCTCATCAGTTTCACATTACTTGTCGTCATGTCACTGTTGTAGGACTGAGTAAGGATCGATGGGATATTGATAGTTATCGATCAATTGTAGTATTACGTAATCTACCGTTGATCCGATAATGTGTATTGTTGATGAGTACTGATGTATAATTATGTGATTATTGTTTCTTATAGGTTGTTTTCTCGTGCTATAAATATAAATGATCCGCTTGGCAGCACTCTATCCCACACTTCTACACCGAACTCATCAACAACTGAACCGAACATTTGATACTCGAGTTACTATAGTTTTGGGGCATCGACCTTCTCCACTGAACTACTACTCGCTACACTAGGCCGAATTTCATTTATTACAGAGAAGCTAGCTTTTTTCAACAATGGACAACCTTATTCAACATTTTAAAGCACCGAAGGTATGTGAACGTGAAAGGATGACAGGTAATAGTCTGCTTCACCACCCACTTTACAACGGTAATATGTGGTATGTCTAATGCTGCATGCTATATGCTACTGAAGCCATTATACAAACAATGTTGTGATTTTGGAAAGTGTTTTCACAACTAGCGGTGTAAAGCTCTCGACATTTTTTCGTATCCGCGCACTCTATGCGACAACTATGATTCACTGTAGAGATAGGGGATTGGATGGTAGGCTATTCTCACTCAGTTCCTGCTCAGTGATCTAGTTCGGAAATCGGCTTTCGTGTATCACTAGGTGTAGAACAGAAACATTTCCTGACCAACATCTAAAGAAACATCTGTGATCGACCGGCTATAGATTGACTATAAAAGAAACCATTTTAAACATGCGCATTGACGTCAATATGTATGGTCAGTAGTGTGCTCCGACGGACAGGTCGAAATTCGCATGCTCACCAAAGAATTGAAACCATTCTCAAAAATTGTGCATACCACGCTCATTGCATTTTGTCGTCTGAAAACTATCAAGCATGCCCAAATCAGAAAAATTTAGCGATGATGAAAAGGTCCAATCTGACATACAAATGTATATTCTCTTGCTAAAGAACAATAATAGATTCTGTATTCTCTCTTCTGTAGACTGCAGCGAGGATCGATAAACTCCTTTCAAACGTTGAACTTGAAGAAGGAAACATGCATA
This sequence comes from Parelaphostrongylus tenuis, assembly GCA_019055375.1. Lineage (NCBI taxonomy): Eukaryota > Metazoa > Nematoda > Chromadorea > Rhabditida > Metastrongylidae > Parelaphostrongylus > Parelaphostrongylus tenuis. Next base: position 13,828 of record JAHQIW010004531.1, on the reverse strand, counting down.
TGTAACTTATAGCTTCTTTTAGTCAAGCTGTTAAGGAAAGTCGTCTGGTAATAATCGCAAAGTTGAGAAAAACTTGATAGTTACGGAGTTTGGCTGATTCGAGACTATGCATTCCAGCAGGCCTGGTGATACGTAAAACTCTCAATTTCATGCTGGAGTTGACTCACGTTTCACCCATAACAGGAGGTTCGCTACAATTGCTCCATCAAGGTCGATTCTGTGTTACCATCCTTGTAGCGATGTAAAATATCGAAGCCGTCAACAATCACTCGTCCAACAGAGCTCTACTGAACATATATCGGCACTCAACCTACTTGAGCTCACAACTTCTTGTGATTAAGTACCTAAATCAATTTTTATATGGCTGTGAATCCTTGGATATACAGTTCAAAAAAATTTTTTTTGATTGAGTACTTGTTCGTTACCTCCAATCAATTTTGGATCTTTCAAAAAAAAAACGCTTTTCTAACTCGTTTCAGACTTTCTTTGATTATTTGATAGCCTCAAGTTAGGCAAGTACTGTGCTTGCTTCCTGAAAACGCCTTTTTAGTGTGCGAGAGCAGCCTAGACTTTCACTAACCATTCGATAGCCTGATCTCAGTGATTTCGAGACGGCACTTGGCTTAAGAGAAGTCGTTTCTATTGTTCTGAAGCAGTTAAAAAGGTAGCCTCCTTCCTCATCGTGCATGATCCTACTTCTTTCGAGTCGTGCTGTGCCCAACTAGCTTGAAGCCACCTCGAAACCGACTACTTCGTTATTTATCCTATACTTTTCCGCTTTGTACAGATTTCAAAGTTTTCCAGATTAGAAGTGTAGGAAAGATTTTGTTCTATTGTTCCGTGGTCCCAAGTTTCCATTTTCATAGAAATTATGAAAGAGTAAGGAGGTTTATAGCGAGATCTATTAGGCATAAGATTCCGAGTTGATTATTGTCATTTGGAGAAGAGTTGAGATAAACAGTGATGCGATCAATCCGGATAAATAGGTTCTTATCGGAAAATGAATATAGTGAATAGGAAATACAAAGCATGTTATGAGACAGAAGCAATTACATCAATTTCACGAATGAAATGAATATTATGATACTCGTTGACATGTTATGGGTGTTCTTCTCTATATATTATCACATGGCTGAGATGGCAAGATAAAAACTGTGGCGATACGGTGAATAGCACATAACGTTGAGATCCCCGAGAAAGAAGATAGTGGATTATAAGTCCGTTAAAATTCCAAGTTGTACTCTTATCGCAGCATTATTCATGTTGTGGTTCAGATTGTGCCTTGAGACGAAAATGAATAGCCATTGAGTAAACGTCGCAAAGTATTGACTTCTTGTAGCATTCTAGGTAATATTCGGTTATGAGGGGTAAATGAAAACCGATCTCATTTACTGGAGAGGAACTTTTCATAGGATATTTGAAGTGAGTAACCATTCGAAAGTTGAGACTTCAGGCCATAGTCCCCACGCCGCCGGTTTTGGAAAAAAACCTTTTTACGTTGCTAGAGGAATACATTTCCTGTGTTGCAGACGCGCATATTTCTACCCTGACAGGGCTCTTTCTATGGACTATTAGTAATCATTCGACAGCGTAATCGCTTCTGACTCCAACGCTGAGCTTATATCCTGAAAAAAACCGTTTCACTGTGCAAGGTAGCAGGTAAAATATGTTGAATTCACGTGTGTGAGGCAAGGGGGTATTTAGCCATCTCACATGCCTGGGCGTAAGGGTCACGTTGAACTGCTGGCGCAATACTTCTCTAAAGCGTTCATATGCTCTAAAAATTAATGATCATCACGTCATCGAACGTGGCCGCCTCACGACGTGGGCACGTGAATTGGCCAGAGAGAACACCTCACTAGACGACACGCGAATGCAAGCTTTATTTTACTTGCTGTGTTGCAGAGAAACGGTTTTTCTCAGTGTGTAAGCACAGCGTCGGAATCAGAGACAATTACGCTATCGAATGATTGCTAATGCTCCAAAGGAAGAGTTCTGTCCGGCGAGAAATATGCACGTTTGTAAAGCAAGAAATATCCGTCTGTGGCAACGCCAGAAAGTAGTTTCTTTTGAAAACCGATGACGTGAAGCTGTAGCCTGATGTCTCAGCTTTCGAACGGTTTAATCCTTTTAAAATTTTCGTCTCCAGCGAACAGATCGCCCCTCATAATCACGAAGAGGCTCATTTTGTTTACACACTATAGTCATGAAGGTTTTCAAGCGTTATGTTACCTAAGAGCAGTAGCGACGCTCTAGCGAAACAAATCACAAACTGCGTCACGGTGGCTTCGTGTTTTTCAGGGTGCGTTGTTCGTCAAGGAATTACACAGATATAAGGCAGTGTGGCGATTGATCTTCAACAAAGACTGGCGACTATAAACAGCTAAACAGTTTTGAAGAAGGTGAACTCTCAGAACGTGAGTCAGAATAGTATAGAATAATTTATTGGCAGCTCGCTTTATGATCATCAAAAGATACAAGTTATCTGATTGATGCCAAAATTAGCAAAAAATCGGTCTTTGAGAATAGCTACATATGGTCTGCCGTTTCAATCAACGAAAATGCAACTGAAGATCTGTAGTAACATAAAGTTGGGGTTTACAGAATCCCTCACTGGAAATGGACATGCATTTCTGATTCATTACTTGATAAGGATAATCACTTCCAACCATCATCGATGCTATAACCGCTCCGGTTACTAGAATGTCCCATAGAAACGTCTAAACTCTACAGAATGCAAAGTCGCCCAAGCACTGGCTAGATTACTAGGTCAAGGAGAAGGTTTTTCAACGTCCACAATAAATTTAAATTTTATGTTCATTTCACGCATTATCGGTTATTGTAAAATCGTGGGAAAATCTCAGGAATATTTACAAAAGAAACTGCCACGGCAACCGTGGTTATAGTGCAGTAAATTCTAATATTCTCTTCGGATATTAAATGATGACATTGATAGGTATTGTTTCAGTTTGACAATGCCAAATCTTACACCGCAAAGAAGGCCAAGGAAAAGTTTGATAAATTTGTGGGAGTCGACGTCTTGCTGCACTTAGTCTACAGTCCAGATGCTGCGCCTTTCGGTTCAGTTTCGCCCAATGGAATTTTATCTGTGTGGGCGACGATGCGAGATATTTGGTCAAATTAAAGTCGTATATCAGGAGTTTTTGGCTCAAAGCCAAAAATTGCGATTTTGAGCAGATCCGGAAGCTTGCAGATTGCTGGCAGAAGATCGTGTATAGTGATGGTCTTTGATTTGAAAAATAATTTGTGTTGTTCTTAATTGAACTCTACGTATAAACTTTGAATTTTCAACGGGTGTTAAGAACTTCTCCCTCAAGAAAATAAAATAGCAACGTGGTCATAGACAATTATTACTTCATGTCAGCTCAACAAGGGCAGTCTTTTGATCTACGAATGAATTGTTGTTTACTCGTTGAACTTTAACGATGCCGTAACTATCACGTGAACGTTAACTGTCACGACACTTATTTCATAACAGCTTTAGTGTCTTCAAAGTTTCGTCTTTTTCAGAGGAAGAAAGGTCGAAATTGCACTCAATTTCACTCGCCAAACGCTACCATAATTCCAACATAAAAAGGATAAAATTCTCGGAGTTGATCAATTCCTGAGGAATACGCCATATATTCGTCTTTAATTTTTGACTTCGTTTAAGGTGATTGAATTGTTATCTGGCCTTGACAATGACGCGCTGGCCTTCCGCTGTATCGAGTCACTGCCGTTCATCCTCCCAAACAAGTCGGAGTCCGTTGACCTATGTCGGTCTTCCTAATTTTCGTTTCTTGTACGGCAATTACATGATATTTTATGCAGTGTGCTGCGTCAAGAAATGCTTGATGGCGTCAACGGAGAGCGTTCCTGCACTGTACGTGCAAAGTAAGAAACAATCTCCATGGAGTGTCGTTTACGTGCTGAAAAGATCCTGTTTCAGAGACGTCTTGTGTATCCAAGATTTTCCAGCCTCTCACTGGTTGTCTCACAGCCTGACGCCATAGACGGGAGAGCCTAATGTGCGGGGTACTGAGGCTGGTCTATTGCTGGTTGTACAGATTGGTTTCTTCGGAATCCTGACTTTACCTTGCAAGGGCTATTTCAAGTCTTCACAATGTTACTTCCATGGAATTAGGTTTCAGTGTTGGATTCTTGGTCGGACTTCCTACCAAATGAGTCGGCGATGGTATTACACCTAAATTCAGGGATAAAAGTAGGAATAAAAAGTAAACCGACCGCTCACGTACGATGTAGAAGCCGAGAGAGCCAGTGTGTCTCTGTTTATGAGAACAAAATCGATATTTCTTTCATCAGTATTATTCGCACCTCTCTGATGTTTCAGTACCATTGACTTACTGTAAAGGTTAGGCTATCCTGAAATTACTTCGCAATGCGGTTTAGACTTCAAAAAACCTATATGCTTTACAGTCGCTCTGCGTGAGGCATTTCACAGACTTTTACTCAAGAGTAGAAGTTAAATTTGCCTCCAACGCAAAAATATTGAAAAACAATACGCAAAGTTTTTTTTATTAGTGCAAGCATTTCATACTTCACACCTTGAAATTGCAGAACGGGCACGGAATGTTGATTAGCTATCGTGTTTGTTGCAGACATAGCATGGTTGACTGGCTATCGCATCGATGCATTCCATTTGTTGATAAGTAATGTACTGTCAGCGCATTCAACGTGACCATGATTGTTGCATCGGGGAGACTGGAAGCACGGCCGTGTCGTTCGAGAACTGAAAAGCGCTGTTATCAATAGACGGTAAAATTTTAAAGAGCTTCTCAGTTCATTAACTAGAGCCATATGAACAGCACTGAAATCCTGAAATCAATATTCCGCGACGCGAAGAAATTGGAACTTTCAATAAGACAATGCTCTGGGTGCACATGTACCCACGTGAATTCCAGCCACTTGAGCGATTGCACTAGGTTGGAGTGACTCATGAGCACTAGGAAGCCTTAGCCGGTGATTTTAAAGGCTTCTAAGCTCATAAAATAAATTTCATGAATTTTCTATAGTGAGAAAGAAGTGAACTGAGTGGTGAGCAAAAACAAAAATGAGTGAGTGATTGGGCAAATGTGCCTCGGTGGTATAGTGGCAGAGCACGCATCCCCCGGGTAGGGCGAAACGCGTATTCGACTGAGGTCGTGTTTTGGCTCACCACTCAGTTCTCTTAGGAATATATGGTATCATAGCACTGTGAAAAAAGACAGTGAGAATAATAGAAATTTGGATCATTAATAAAGAATTTCTCAAGGGAGCTTTAACTTTGAAATGGTTGAATAAAAGAAAGATTAATAGGCTTTTTTGAACGAATAAATAACATAGCTTTTAAATAATCGAATCAATAGTATGTGAGAATGTTTTAATTCTTACCGAGGTTGATATATGCGTTGCGGAGGTGTCGCTTGCTTTATCCTACATTATAACAAGGATGGGGAGACATCGTTAATGGTAATAGCAGATGATAACATGATATCACCAATTTCAGTCGATCGATTGCCACTGGTAGTGAATATATAGAAATCCATCTTATCGACTGTTTTTACTTTTCTCCATCCCTTCCATAAAGTAAGGTTCAGTGTGAGGCGTGGGCCACTTATTAACCCGTAAGTACGACGCGTGCCAGCCGAGGTGCACCACTGTTTGAAGGCCTTTCTCGCTGCATAAAACCTTTCTTCTAAACGTTGTGATCATTCGAATGCTAAATCTCCGCAATTTCAGAGATCTGTTCAGTTCTAGATGAAGACTTTTCATTACTTGCAGCAGTGAAAATAAAATTATGTTACACACTCAATTTTTTATTTGCTCGGCTGAGGCATAGACATGGCTCTTCAGTAAAGTTTTATTAGAGCATTCGTTATCCCAAATCATGAAGATTTTAATTATGTAATCTTTATTTCTAAAAGGTTATCATAGAACGCTGTGAGAGCAAAAAGAAGACCGCAATTCTGCCTGAATTGTTACTTCGCCGCTTGGACATCATAGATGGTTTATTGTTATAGATAGAATTTATATGTCAGAGATATCTTATCGCTACATAAGTAATGAAAAACCACGAGTGAACCTTTCACAAAGGCTTTTTGGCATAAAGAGTGAGTACTTCTCATGAAATCGTTCTTGTTTCAGCGGTAGAGCCACGTAAGCAAAGATAAACATTCTCAACCCCTATTGTGCATTTCTATCGTCTGCCTTGCGAGAACATTAGCTTGAAAACACATCTTTTACAACTAAACATTTGTAATAGAGGTTTATGTGGAGGCAATTCTATTACGTAGCTCGAGTAAGTGTAGGAACAGCGCGCGTTCATCATTGCTTATGATATGGTGTTTCCCCATCAGCACCCATATTCAAAAAAAAAACGTATTTTTCGCTCTCTCTAGACATGTTAGTAGTTATTCAACAATTCAAATCTCAAAAGTTCAAAAGGTGTATTTCATTGTTTGAAAGGCCTTCATATTACGCTGTAGCAGTGAGAAGAAATGTTATACAACACTCAATCATCTTTCGAGGAGCAAAGCTTTCCCTCAAAATTCCAGCAATTTCTGATAGCACAAATCTCTGGAAATTTAATAGTGTTTTTGGTTTTCCAAAAAAATCTCTTTATTTGATACAACACTGAAATTAAGAATAAATTTCACATGCGGCGCGTGTGCCTTCCATCAGCATATGGATGGGCTTTGGCATTAAGCCTCAATAACCAGTCGATAGCTTAAATCTCGAAAATTTCAATGGTGTGTTTGTCTTTTGAAGGTTGGTTCTTTGCGAGCTCTAGCAACAAGGATAAAACTCTATAACACATTTGAATATTTATTGCTAGGCACTTTTTTTTTCTCACACTTTCACATCCATTCTATAGTACAAATCTTAGCAATTTCAAGGATTTTCTTAGTTTTTGAGAGAAACTTCGTAGTGTGCAGTTACGAATAAAAAATATTGGGTTTTACACTCAGAGCGCACCGCACACCACGTGTAAACTGTGCTGCGCGATTGACACGGCGCCGAATATGAAACTCAATAATCTTTTAGCTGTAGCAGACGCACTAAAACGTTTTTTTCAAAAACAAAGCTCATCGCTGAGATCGTTGAGATGTGTACTATCAAATGCTTATTGAAAGTTTGAATGAAAACTTCTGTCCAGCGAAGGATGCGTGTGGAAGAAAATGTCGCTTCACTTTTACATCATTATATCAAAACGATTTGAAAAATAAAATACACTCTTCAGTTTATGGATATTCAAGCTGTCGAATAATAAATAAAACCTCAAAAAAGAATAAAAATACCTTGTTTTGAATGTGGTTGCGGATAAAGAAAATTGTCGAAAATACTAATCTGGAGACACATATTTCTGACCAATAGTTTGCATAATGTCGATGTTCTAAGCCTTTTATTGAGGCCGGTTGTCTTTTGCCGCTCAGAATTCTTCCACTGACTTACGTCAACTTTAATTGATTGGAAACATACGAATGACTGATATAATAGTTAATATAGTAGTTATCGATGACCTTGCATCAAATATAGCATGAATCTTTATCTTAAACAAACTACTCATTGTTTCCCATTTTTTATTCACTACGAAAACTTTTGGTTCTTGCAAGGAATTAGGGAAGATCAATACGGGAGGTGATTTATGTAACAACCTTTGTACAATGCAATACAATTGATTGAATGCCAAATTCAGTGCGATTGAGTAGTAAACCAGCAATTTTCTCTACAGAATACTCGTCTAACTAAATCAAAAGCGTGAACAAGTAGAGAAAATTTGATTCTATCGGAGTAATGCAAGAATTCCGAAAACTTTTGCGAAAGGAAGAGAAAAACTTCAATGATACAACGAAAATCGCGCAGATTGCTCTGGGCGCATCGATTTCTGTAGCCGTCCTTTAGGGCGTAAGCGGAGGATACCGCCGAAACGTACGTATCACTCTGACTTAACAGCCTCGGTAAGGCTCGTCACACCCTCACAAACTGAACTTAATGCTTACAGCGAGATTTAAGACAGGCGATAAAGTAGATTCTTACATATTCTTTACCAGCCGTAACCCATCACAGAGAAATATGAGATAACAACACGTCATCATGCACTATCACCTTAAACAATAACTTTCCGTCTCATCTATAAACTAGGGTTCAAGTGCGACGCGTGGGCCACTGATGAAAAGAGCGAATTCTCCGAAACGTACGGCTTCGGAGTATTAACCTCTGGGAAGGCTTCAAACATTCTCACAAATTATATTGAATGTTTATAGCGAGGTTCAAAAGCAGTCGATGAGATAAATAAATAGTTATAGACATGTTTTGTCGTTTAGTGCTTACTTTCCTAATGCAATATATTCAGAAGATATTATTTTGCATTGCTTAGAATTACGCCAAACTCTGAAATATTGTTTTTGTGACTCGGAATAATAATGGAGCACCGAGGCTATTAAGATGGCCAAAGTGCATAAATCTCTTTTGAAAGTGCAAGTGTCCTCGTCAGATGGGAACTTTGAGAACAGAAAAGAGCCGTCTTCTAACTTATGTTCTGTCCTCTGAAACATCCCACATCCCAGAATTGCGGTGATAATGAGCAAAGAAATAAGGGACGCGCGTCGCGGAACATTCGATATGCCAGACTGTTAATTTCTGAATAGACTCAGCCCTAGACATATTTATAAAGAAGAAATGACTAACAGGTTTAGCAAGAGACAAAACTCCATACTTTCTACCTAGTTGTCGCTGAAGCGACTGTACAATTTACCAAAGCATTCTCACTTCAGTAACCTCGCACCCGCGGATAGTTTGGCGGAGTTACACTCATCCAAGAGTTTTATCTTCTCCAAAACTCCGATTCCTTATTTTGATTACTATACTATTGCCACTGAGAGAACCTATACTCTGAGACATATGAAGCCTGTCTCTGAAGATATTTAGGAAATGATGTACTTAGACTAATAATTTGTCTTTTGCTTGAGCTTAATTTGTGTACAAATAGATTTTTTCTATGCATTTTGAAAATACGGCAGAATTTTTTCTAGACCTAAATCTAAATCTAAAATTTACATGAAATGATAAATGAGAAAGGCACATGTGAGAACGATCGTATAAAAACAACTCAGCGAATGCTTATTTCATATGATCCACCATAAAGTGAATGGGCCACCTTATTCTTTGCCGTCGTCGCTGCCGATGCTTCCTCAAATCTCAACGCTCTCGCAAATAAGAAGATGTGACAACGAGCTGCGGCCAAAAATATACTTTTGAGAAGAACATCTTCAAATAAGTGCATCAGTTGATAAAAAGGAGCAACTTTAGACGCGTAACATTCTTAGAAGCAAATTCCTAAGCTACGAAAGTTATATTCATTCAACTTCACTCATTTCCACACTTCTCATAAAGGTGGCTCTTCGACTTTCTTCCTTAATGGTGAAGCAGCTTGATGGCTTGCAAAAGAACGCTGCAGAGTTCCGCCCAATGACTCAACAATCGCATCGTGGGACAACAACTACGTCAGGGCGTGAACTGCTGTTGAGACGTACTAGTGTCTTGCACTCTGATACTAACAAGAGTCCGGTGAAATAAAAAATAAAACTGTATGCCTCTTAAGGATAGACGGCCAACAAAACGAAATAAGTCTACTTGAATTAGTTTTTGCAGCAAAAACTGAAATACTGTACGTTTTGAAAATCTGTGAGTGGTCCAACACCCTTTGCTTAACTAGGATGAGCAAAAAGTTCTGGGAACTTTCTGAAAGTCTCAATTTTTAACACCTTTGTGTCGTTTTTCATTGATAGTTTGGTATATATTTATCTAGTTCATTAATTTCAGCTCCAAAACGCCTATTGAGCAGTAATTTGCATCTTTAGATTTTGGCCAGGAAGAAATGCCTCGTTCTAGCCGACCATCTGTTTTGGATTATAGTGACTTGCAAGCCGCCTTAGATGCTGGGACTTCATCGAGCACTCGTGATTTGGCTGTAGAGTTTGGGGTTTCGAAGAGGACCGTTTTCAATAAATTGCACCAACATGGCTTTGCCCAAAAGAAACCCACCAGGATTCGCATCAACTCACAATGGTGAGTTTTTAGTTTCAAGAATAGTTATTGCAGTTTTTACTGTCAATTTTCACATGAAAACAAAACTTTCAAAAAAAATTCCCAAAACATTTTGATCAACCCTAATATCACTTACCTTTACAGTTCCAGTGCACAGGCAATCAATTTTGCTGACAAAATGTTTACATTTTGAAACTAAAAGAAAAAAAGAGGACTCCGTTGAGACGACGACTACCATACACAGGGCGCGAGAAAAGTCCGGCAATTTTGTGTCGTGTTATCGCATAACTGATATGATATTTTTTCATTGTTCCTGATAAATTTACTGAATTTTTTTTTTTCAATTTTGGCCTGGAATCTGTTTTAGTACTTGTCTATTCTCAGTTGTGCCAAAGATAGGGATTTTGAACACGAACTTAGTGCAGTACTTGAGTTGCATAAGGGAATGAAACTAGCCGACATTGTTAAAATCGATTGGCTTCATACCAGCAGGTACGTCTAAACCCCATTTCTGCTATCGTTTAAGTAGTTTTCCGAAATATGTCAATCAATTGCTACTTCTGCCTCTGAGAGTTAAATTAATCAGAAAATCTCATCGTACTAAGACATGTACACAAAATGGCTACTGAATCGTTGTTCTTTTGTCGCGTAAAATGATTTCTTTCCACACATTCTTTAAATTCACTCATTCATTTCAAAAAAGCATTCCGAGTCGGTTATGAGGAGCCAAATAACGTGTCCCACGTAACAGGTGGCGGCTCAAACTTGGACCAGAAGCGACCTGCTTTTTTATGGCACGCGTGAACTCAGTGGGTAGACTCCCTGCTTCTCCCACTTCACCAACTCAACACATATCTACTCGGTATTCTGCAAATCCATTTTTCCTAAAGCTTGCTTACTGAGAAGTGCGCTTAGAAAGGTTATGAGTCGCCTGTGATAAATAAGTTCTCTGTAAACCTTGGGAGAAGCCGGTAAACTACCCGCAAGTATCCAACTATCACATCTGGAGCTCAACAAGCTACGTGATGACGTAAAGAACGCAAAAACAGCGTGAAAAATTAGGCCTTATTCTTCTGACACAGAAAGGTCCTCGATGCGGCAGCGTTGGAAAAGGACAGATGTTAGAATCTCAAGAAAATTCACATGAATCTGGCTAAGAACACCCTCCGTATAGAGAACCTGAAATGCAGCTGAGAAATATGAGGTAAAAAGTTATCGTACCGGCTGAGACAAGAAGACGCTGCTTATTCCGTCTATGACACCGAAGAAAAACTTGTCTTCGGAAAATTCGATAATAGAAAAATCAGCAGCGTTTGAATTCTCGTCAACACTAATTTCTTTATAAATGTGACCCATTCGCGCAACTAATGTCTCGAATCATATGCGACGATATGAGTGAATACCAAATCTGACCATTTCTAGTGGTTGCCCTTCGGCATAAAACCACTTATGACCAAAACGAAATTGACGCGCTCTATACGGACGGAGAAAAGGAAAGACATAAATTTTCAAAGTCGTTGAAAATTTACGAAGACATTTTGCCCAAAAGAATGCTTGAAGAACATACATTGAGCGACATTGTTAATGGAACAGGATAAGGATAAAAAAAATTTGTCTCAATTTATCATACTATCAAAACAGTATATAGTTGTTAGCAATCCGAAAAGCCTCCAGTCTCGAAACTCCAGTTTTTCCACTGCCATTGTAGTTTCGAGGCACTTGACACAGGATCAGGCCATCGCATCGCTTTCATGATTCCATTTTCAAGAAAAAATGAAAAGCCGCTGAATTAAAAAAACGAGTTAATAGAACCGATGGTCACTATTGATAGCGAGAATCTTCGAAAACGGACGTGGTGCTTGAGGAATTCTAATGTTTACAAGAACTGAGCTCCTCTCATACACGACAGGATTAAAGATATTCTAATACATCCTGGAATCACTAGATGGGCAACGGCACGAAAGGTGGTGCACATAATTTTTTTCGGCTGTTACGGAATTTATGAAGTACTTTTGAGTCCACAATTTATATACCGGTCTTCACCAGACGTGCAAAAGAACTGAATAGATCCTTACTCCTGTTTTGTGCTTTAGATATTACAAAAACGTTAAGCAGTACTGCCATTTGCTAATTGAATATTGGCTACCTCTAAGTTCACGTTCTAAGACACCGTCAACTGCTGTCTTGCACAAGTGTTTCTCACATAAGCTTTTTTGAGCTTAGAAAGTAGCTAAAATCGACATAAGCAAACAAACTGGTATTCAACAGTCCAAAAACTCTAATTGCCTTACCTATACAGAACAGATGACGAAACGCTTGTCTTAGTTAGTCATAAGGCTCTTTTCTACTGTCTGGCGACAAAAGATAAAGCGACCACTTTTGCTGGACAAGAACTTTACGGAAGTGTTTGTGAACATTCGAAAGCCTAAATCTCGGGCTGCGGCGCTGCATGCCCCTTTTTTGAAAAGACCCTCTTGTAACGCTATAGCGTCCAAAATAAAACTGTGTTTTACACCGGCCGCGCATTTACACTATTACTTCGCTGAAAGCACGAAATTAATGGTTATATAAAGAAAATCTTGTATTATCACAGCCATACGTTTTGAATTGAGTTTCCTTCAAGGCGAAAAAAAAAACTCGGATCAAGTAGAAAGATCGCACTCCACGTGTGTAGTGCTCCAACGCGATCGATCGATTGATCATCGCATGATTTGACGGCCAACACCCCCTCATCTCCCCCCTCCCTGTGCTCAGTCCGCACTTTGGTCGAATAACAAAGCCCGCTTATGTGAATCTCAATTATATTTTCTTAATATATTGCATTGAAGCGGTATGTCGAGAACATGAGCACAGCGTTGTAAACTCAAAAATCAAATTATCGAATGGATACTTATAAGTTAAGAAAAAACTCTCTACTGCAAAGAATGTGCGAGTGGAAAACACAACTTCCCTTCTACAACCGCAATATAAGCTTTTCAAAAAAACGGTTATGTAGCTAGTAGCCAGAAGCATAAGCTTCTGGATTATTACTAAAAGTGCAATGGAAAGTCCTTGTCCAACGAGAGGGATCGTTCGTTATTTGCATAACAGAAAAGAACCCGCTATGATCAGTAAGAAAGATTGTCTTGGAGTTTGCATAGCAAACATCAAAGGGCATTTAATAGTTGATGCTAGTAGGTATATGGGTATAAATTGTATACTAATATTGTGTAGCTTATATGCCTTGACCATCATTGTTCATACAAGTCAAATTTAAGGCGTTTAGAGGCTTTGCAACTATAGAAACACTTCAAGATTATCATCAACTGCCGACAAGACAGGCTATACGTGTTCACCGCTTAAAGAAACGGCTTGAGCTCCTTGGAACCGTTGCTTCACCGTTGCTTTGTGGTTTATTGTGATAAAACCTTACCCTCCACGGTCTTTAGTTATTGCAGCCCTGCACCTGAATAGGATAAAGGATAAAGGATGAAGCTCTCGGCGTTGATCAATCCCTGATGGATGCGCCATGCATTCGACTTCAATTTTTGACTTCGTTTGAGGTGATTGAATGCATATCTGGCCTTTACAATGACTCGCGGTGGCCTCCCGCTGAACCAAGTCAGTGCTGCTTATCCTCCTAGACAAGTCTGAGACCTGTCTGGTACCAATTTACCGACCCCGGAGGGATGGATGGCTTGGTGAGCCATGAGCGCGAGATCGAACCAGTGACCTCGTGTGCGCCGCAGGGCACCTCTAATCACTGCGCCACATGCCCTCTTGCACCTGAATAGACATTTTG
>JAHQIW010004530.1:0-17321 GCA_019055375.1 Parelaphostrongylus tenuis | reverse complement strand
AGCACATTGCAAAATCTACTAGCGGCTCGAAGGTGACGAAGATCATCAAACGTATGCGGATAAGGTTGCCAACCTCGTGCGACCGTAACAGTGGGAAAAATATAAAGCACTCATGCCGGGTCAATAAAAAACGTTAATCATTGACTATCAGACCCATAAGGTAATGCTGCTGCACATGAAAGAGTGTGATCTATGTCAGTGCGGATGTATCGAAAAATGGGTTTTGGGTTAGTAGTGTTGAAATCCGCTAACGCTATATTGAATCAAGCAACACAGAGGGCGCTCAAGTATATATTTCTTGAAGATGGAAATGGAACGAACAGGAGGGGAGAGGCTGCTCAAGTTCATCATGGCGACACAAAACTACTTATGGTAACTCACATTTTAGGAGTCTTTCTGTGAACGCTAGACAGGAGTCTCACAATGGAGGGTACCATCACGAAATACACCACTTAATAATAAAGCGAAAGTTTTGCTCGACTAATATCGCTGTTTTCTAGAGCACTCACTCAAAACAATGTATTTGAGAACTTATAATTTGAGCCTTTCAAGAGGTTTGTTATGCACTTGGTCAAGGCAACACATGTGTTTCGGTCTTCTGGAATTGGAATGAGTTTGTCTAACTAAATATTTTCTGAATAAAGGGTCTCGAATATCATAAATATTTGCAATTAGATCACACACTCTTAGAAAATGCATATTTCACAGTGCTCAAAATTTGATCACTCGCCACTCACTAAGCTTGAAGTTTCACGTGCGGAAGTAGTCGACTAAGCAGAAAGTGTGTCAATTAAACCTTAATAGGTTTCGAAGAAGGAGAAACTTTTGTAACTACAACCATTATTGTGCCATCCGTGCTCAATCATCAAGCGAACACTGCTGAAAAGATGGTTAATGAGTGGTCAAAGAAGGTGTGATCACTCAGCAGTGTTCAAAATGATGTGATACTCAAAAGGAGAAAACAAGTCGATATCTACGATCTGTACATGCCAATCTTTGAGAGTAGATTGTATTATGAAGAAGTATCTGGAGCGACCAGAATAATAGTAAGATCATTCATAATAGATAGTGATAGGATTGCACACCATCTCTTCAAAATATGTTCGTCTCCCAAAGATATCGAAAAATGCAGTTGGGACGACATGTGAGCGTTCTTCTTATTAAAAATACCTTCATAAAGTCTCTTTTGTAATATGCTATCTTTTTGTCACAGACCATCTGAATTCATCATTTGAACTTTACTTCATATCTAATAACAGAACCAGTTTGTGAAATTCCAAATGAGGGAAAATTACCATGAAAGTGAAACGTATAATCTTTTCGTTGGTATTATTTGAAAGGCTTTAGCAGATATCAAGTCTATCACTGCAATCTCTATTCGTCAAGCTAAGGAATGACTATTGATTGCTTAGTGAAAAATAGGATGTATGACAAAGTGTGAAGTTTTGACCCCAAGTAGATCACGTGAATCAAATATGATGCACGACTATTTGAAGGTTCGCATCGCTGGATAAAAGTTATCTTTCAGACATTTAGTATTTATTTGGAAGCATAAATCTCTGGCTAGAGCAATACGTGCTCAGGTACGAAAAAAAGATCCCTTCTTAAAGATTGCAAGATTTAAAATAAAATCTTGTTTCACATGTGCATATTTCTCGCCGGACACAGCTCTTAGGCTGTTAGTAATCATTAAAATAATGAAATAATGAAAATAAAATGATAATGAATTAATGAGCTGCCGTGATCTCAACCATTTTTGTGTGACTTTATCGAAAACCAAACACTTCCCTAACTATTACTCAGTTGGCAAAACCGTGTCGCCTCTACTTATCAAATTGTCGAAATGGTTCTCTTTGGATTAGCGTTTTGGATACACCTTTCACCAGCGAGACGTGTTTCTACCAGTGTTCTACAAAAATCGCCCACAATCACAAACAATATGTGTAAATCCAGGTTTATATCAAGTTATTCTTCATAGCGAGTTTGCATAATAGTGGCGCATATCGATGTGCTCCTCGTATCTCTCCGAGTTGTTGTCACCTTTTCTATGCTAATTCGTTTTGTTTCTATGTTTGTTATTCTATGTTCTTGATACTGTTTTTTATGAATTTTCGATATAGTTGTATAGTAAAATGCACCAACATCATATAATTGAGGTTTAAGTGCTTGATTTCGAGGTTCAGCCTGATTGTAACTTTTCTTAAAACTGTGCAGACTTCAAATCTTTCTTACCACTAAATGAACATATAGCACTATGCCTAAATTCTTAAAAATATAATCGATTTAGACATTCTTATCTAATTACAACCTTTCTATAAGCGAGAAATGCTCATGCGCTTTGGACTGCGATGTACAAAATTTATGTTTCTTAACAGCCTTACTCATGCTAGGAAAGCCATAATACATGCACATGAAAAGATAAAGGATAAAGTTCTCGGTGTTGATCAACCTCTGAGGGATGCACCCTGTATTCGTCTTCAATTTTTGACTTCCTTTAAAGGGTCTGAATGCATATCTGTCCTTTACAATGACCCGAGGTGGCCTACCACTGTATCAAGTCACTGTTGATACCACCCTGGACAAGTCTGAGACCTCTGGTACCAATTTACAGACTCCGGAGGGACGAATGGCTTGGTGAGCTATAAGCGCGAGGTCAAACCGTGCGACCTTGTGCGTGGGCAGAGCACCTCTAACCAGTGCACCATATGCGCTTCAATACGCATGTATATTCATACATATATATATATATATATATATATATATATGCAAGAATGTTTTACAATTCTCTTCAGTTAACATTTCGTAACCGAGTTCCCTTCAGATTCCCCCTCCCCCCCCCCTTCGGCATAACCAGTCAATCACACTTTCTATGTTGACTAAGCCTTCAGCAGGAGGTGGTAATAACAATTTTCTTTGTGTAACTCGACGCGTTTAGTTTTTTTCAGAGCCAATGGTTGAGTCGTTTTTTTCTCGTTACGGGCACTTCGCCTTCGTCTCGCTCGATTCGAAGCTTCTCTTTCCTCAGGTAACTTTTTGATATAATATCCTTCAAAAGCCGAAGTCTATCCTTCGCTTCGTCTTAGGTAGCACACTTGAGGTATGATTTCTTATTCAACTTTTTGTGTTAGTAATAAATTATAGATCTTGACTTTCCCAACGTAATGAAGGAAGATTTAGATCACGGAAGCAGATTATTCCACAGTGATGCGAGCAAAGATTCGCTTGCAACCATTATACACTACGTCGCCAAATTGATTTCTGTCACTATCAACTTTATAAGAATTTCAAAACGCATTTCGATAATGGCACCTGAACGCCATTTTCATGCGTTTACGGTTCTAAAAATCATTTATTTTTAATCAACGCATGAAACTTCATGGATTCCAATGACAAAGTCAAGAATTCTTCTATTTACTCTCAAAAACACATGCAATATTAACAGAGCCATGGCAAACTGCTTACACATTTATTAACTTCTTTTGTAATGCAGTGGTTTACAATTAATCATCGTTGCTTTCGCTGTCGAGCCATTGACCGTTATGATTGTTCAGCTTCGCTTTCAACCAAAAGCCAGATTGCATGATACTTGCAGGTAAAGATGCTGTGGGCATTGAATAGAATTAAGCTAATCTTTTGCAAAGTTGGCACAAACAGAGAGCGAAAAGCATCATTTTGGTTGAAATGGGCGAAATAACTTACATACATCGTCAGTCTAGTCAGTGCTTCGGAATGACTTTTTCCGTCTGTTGGAATGAAAAGTGTGAAGTAATGGTCGAGAAATCGATATCGGTGGCTCATCATGATGTTTTCGATTTTATGACTTCTGCAACCTTACAGGGTGCAATTGCGCTGTCACTTTTCTTGGAGGCAAAATTAATCCAGTTGGTTATCTCTCAATATCAGTGCGGGTTGGTTCATCCGACTAGTGACCCGTGTTGTTTATTACGATCCTGAATTGTTGGTAAAGATCTAAGTTAAAGACTGGGGTACTCTTTCGGGTGCTTTTCCGTTATCTGACGTCGCTTCGACTCCTTGTAAATACGTATTTCTTGCTCTATTTTATCTTGCTCTATCTTACGTATTTTTTCATTGTTCAAACAATCTTCTCTAGCACAAATCAAAAGAATTTTGATTGGTACATCTCATCTTTAAAAAGCCTTCTTTTTGCACTGAAAGAGCAAGGATAAAATTTTGCTTCCCATTAAAATATTTCTCTCCGACCAACGCTTTTCCTTCAGAGTTTTAGCAACCAGTCGATAATCAGATTTTAAGGATTCCAATGATTTACTTTGTCTCAAACATAGATCACGTATAGCGCTGTAACAGCCAAGAGAAAATTGGGTTTTGTAAAAAATAGACAACTATCCACTCTTTATTTCGGTCCATTGAAAAAAAAATGTATTTTTTGATCGTTTTCATTGTTTAAATAATTAATCGATAGCTTGAATCAAAGGAATTTCAACGTTGTATTTCATTTTCAGAAAGGTCTTGTTGTTGTGCTGGAAGAGCATAAATAGTAATTCGTTCTTTAATCGAAGATTTCTCGCTGACCACGGCCTCTCTCTTATAGTTTCAAGAATCGAACGCTAGACAAATCTCAAGGATTTCAATAACGCTTCTGGTTTTTCAGGCGAACTTCTTAGTGTTCCATAAGAACCTGAAGAAAATCGGGTTTCACACTTGATGCTTTTTCCAGTTTTGCAAAGCTTAATCTTCTTTTGGCTTTTAGAGCGCTATACGAGGTCGTACTTAAGATCAAGTTAATTATTGGAATCCCCAAAATCTGATCTGTCGTTTGGTTATTGAAACTCTAAAGGGAAAGGGAAAACTTTGATCAGCAAGAAACCTTTGAATGAGAAACAGAAAATTATTTCTGCTCTTTTTGCGCAATGAAAAAGCCCTTTTGAAGCTGAAATGCACCTCAAACATTTCTACAATCTGCACTATTGAATGGCTACTGAACATTGAAATGAACCAAAAAATCCAAAGTATCGAAATGAGGACCGGATAATAAAAGTGGTCAAGCTTTGCAAAACCCAATCTTCTTTTGACTGTTACAGCATAATGCGCAATTTATTTTGAAAACGAAATAAATTATTTGGAATCCTTAAGATTTGGTCTGTCGATTAATTATCAAAACTCCGAACGAAAGGCTTTGGTTGGCGAGAAATCTTCGGATGAGAAACAAGATATTGTTTTCGTTCTTTGAGTACAACAACATGGCATTTCTGGAGAAGGAATGCATAATTCAAGTTCTTCTGATTCAAGCTATCGAATGATTACTAAATCGTCAAAAACAAGAGCAAAATAAGCTTTTTCTGAAGGGTCGGAACGGCGATCAAATATCGGATATATACCCTCATTCGTTATCCACACTTGTTTCAGCCCCTTTAAAAACGCTTTTTTTTTCTTTTCTGCAAGGTTTTGCTGGTTGTACGGAAAGCTTCAACTCAAGGATTTCGATAGTATACCTGATTTTTTGCAAGCGCTTTTGAGTGCACCACAGCAGTTGAAACGAAATCATGTTACTATTAGGTATCTTTCACTAACTGAGCTTTCCGCGAGACGCATGCTAATCATTCGATAGCAGAAGCTCGACGATCTCAAGGTGTACTTGATTTATCCAACTATTGGCTTACTTTGAAGTCCATGATATCCTTGCATGCAGGCAGCCTATTCTTATTTATCTGAGCTTCTGATCTACGTAGTAAACTCGAAGTTGAACTGTGAATTCACAGCAACACTATTTTCAGTTCGCACAATTCGTACAAATTGGTGGATTGGTCCATGCATCGCTCAGTAAATCACAAACCATAGTGGAAAATCAAAAGGTGAACGACTCACTAGGGAGGTACGCAAGCTAATTCGTCGGCAAAGGTTTCACCTATTTTCGTCAACAGCCTCATAGGCACACTATTCTTTGCAATCGCAAGTCACCTGAGGCACAAATAGAAAATCACCTACGGCTCTAAAAAAGTGTCCATAGATGATGTTCAGAACAACGCAAATCGCAACACACTATCTTGATCCTACCACATTCAAACGCTTTTCAAATCATATAAACACCAAAAAACTATGTTCGACAACCGATGTGCCAGCAAAGCTAGCCTCACTCTGCCATATGAAAGCCAAAAAATATGCTAGAAGACTTCAGAAACCATCAACTAGAATCTTTTGATAGAGCCGTAAATGGAATTGGAAAAGCTAGGTTGAACGCTGCAAAAACGTAGCTCAGTCTGCTGATAGTCAGTTCGGTGCGATTACATTAGCACGGAAGTAATATAGCAAAGCCTTCGACAGTCTAGTGCAGAAATCTTCAAAAGAAGAAGAGGACTTTGATGACTATGTGGAAAAAGCAGATTTAATGGAAGATGCGTCAGAATTTGTAAATCTTTTGAAAATTAGTTTAAGCAGATAGAGCAATAAGTTAGAAATCATAAATACAAATACTAGCGCTCCAGCTATAAATCCACCTCCCGACCCCATACCATAATTTGACGGAAAAATATGAGAATGAGAGGAATTTGCGGAGGTGCGCATTCATATGATATGGACGATTACTTCAAAATGACCTGCCCACTAGACGCTCTCGAAGGTAAAGCAAAAAAGTTTATGAAGTAATATGAAATCTCTTGAGAGTCAAAACAGTCGGTCATAGCCCACCTGAAGAAGAAGTACGGAACAAGAAAGCTTCAGTGAAACAACTACTACACCGGTGTCGTGTGCAGTCGTTGCTGCGAGTAAATGCTGTCGACACAAGCAGGGAGTGAGCGCTTAGAAGACCAAGAAATACTGCGTGAAAGTCCTTTTTAATGGTTAATCAATAACTATATAAACGAGTACCGGTCGACAGCATGTACTCGCAGCAACGACTGTGCAAGAAGTTTTGAAGAAGTTTAAAAAAACACACATTGGACCAAACTAATCAGCAAAGAAGAGATGAAATATGCACTACAGACGAGCTCTAAAAGACGACAAGCCAATACATAAGTACGGAACTCAAAAAGTTGTGCAAAAATGGACCAAGTCGTCGGCAATAGAACAGAAGCTAAGACATTGCAGAACGAAAAGCATCAGCAACTTTACACAATTAGACCGCAATCATTCATAAGCAGAAGACAGCTATGTTTTTTATTGTGAAACGACGGGACATTCTCCAACTGACTGCTAGAAGATAGCAACTCAAGGAGAAACAGTACAGTTCTTAAAAACGCATGATGTGTGCTACAACTAGATCAGGACATCACCAAAACGCCAGATTGCGAAGGATGCTTATGTCGAATATGCAGCAAATATGAGCATCACACTTCAATATGAAGAAAACAGAATGCCGCAAGACAATGTCAAGCTTACTTATCGGAGAGAGCAACCAAGGAGGCGAGCCAAGAGCGAACACTAGATCAGCAACAACTCATAAGAGAGAAAAACTACTGCAATGAGAACCATCACTATAGCTACTGGACAATAACGGGAAGATGACTATAAATGCTCACAGTTAAGGAACATGTGGCAAGTGGACAAATTCTGGTTGATGTAGAGTGAGTCCACCTGACGCAAAAGTTTGCACATCACTCTACATCAAGGGTTTATTTGAAAGTCACACCACCGCTAGAAGCGGTTAAATGAAAAGAGTTTCATTTGATCATCAAAGTCTAGTGGGCCGAGCACATGTGTGCAACAAAGACACTCAGTCACAAGAGCACATAGAACCAATGCTGGATACAGTTTCAGATCGATCATTCATCATAAAGAAAACGGCTCAACGTCTCCATTTGCACGCAACTGATTTCACAGATCTGGATATACATACTTTCAGAGACTTCAAATCGATGAGACAGACCTCGGAAATCACTATGATATCGTCGATTGAACTTTATAGCAGGTCTATCTGGCAGTGTGAAGCAAAAAGAATTCTGCACCTACATAACGATAGAACAAGGTCTTTTCCACAATTCTTATACAAAAATTTGCAAATTTTCCGGGATAGAGTAAAAATTCCTAATTAAGTGGCGCTGTGCACAGCGACTTCAAGCGCCTCCTCGAAAGCATTCAACAATAGCCGCACGATTTTCTTTACTTATTTAGATAATTTTCCTCTGCAAAGAAAATTTTTTGGTTTTCTGTATAGGTGTTGCTGAGGAGACATTGTCCTATTGTTCAAAAGTACAAACTTTGGTTGTATTCGGTTATGAGGAACAAATTGAAAAGCGATTTCATTCGATGGATAGGGACTTTAAATAGGAGTGTAAGTAACCATTCAGAAGCTGGCATTTCATGCTACAGCCCCACGGCGCCAATTTTCGAAAAAGCTATTTTGACGTTGTTACGGAGGAAATTTTTGATGGACTTGTTGCAGAGATACGGTCTTTCAAGGTTATAAGTACAGCGTTGGAATCAGCAGCGGTCACGCTACCGCATCACTACCAATAGCCCCAAGCAAGAGCTCTGTCCGGCGTGAAAAATGCGCATCTGCAACGCAAGAAATCTTCCTCTGCAACAACGTAAAAAATACTCTTTTTTGAAAAACGTGGGGTTGTGCCTGGAGTCTCGGCTTTCCATTAGTTTACTACGCCCCTATGAAAAGCCTCTGCTCAGCGAATGGGATCGCTTTTTTCCTTGTCCCCTCATATCCGGATAGAATTAAAGATCTTATTTTGGCTCACATTGTGATATAATTTTGTTACAAAGTTTTAAGCGGCTGGCTAACTACTTCGAGTGCAAAACATGATTTTTTTTTGTTCTACAGTGTTCTATACAGACCGTTTCAAAAATTAGTCGAGGCATTGAACTGCTCAGATTCGATCTCTCAAATGGCTTTTAGTAATCCACGTACATTATGAAATTTGATGTTCATTGCTCTAAGGCTAGGACTTATGATACGAGCCTGATTGCAACGTTTTTTGGAAATCCATTCTAAAAGTGCACTATTGGAAACAGGGACAAACTTGCAGACGCCTTTGCACGCAATTATGAAGTGATAAAGATAAAATAATCCGGTTCTTCAATGCAGAGCAATGTATAAGATTCAGTGACCTGTTTAGCGATGATTAGCTGAGGTCGATACTCTTAGACGAACCTCGTTACCCTCACCCTGTTTGACCGCTTTGAGAAAAATGAGCTTTCCACTTTTTTGATATTTCAGTAGTCATGCGAGCTTGAATCTCGAAAATTTCAAGAATATACTAATATAATATAATAATACTCGTTTTGAAATAGGACTTTTCACTGCACTGTAGTAGCGAAAAGAGGATTGAGTTTTGCACTCGGCGCGCATTTACGGTCGGCTAGTCGCGTAGAGTGATTCATATGTGGTGTGCAAATTTTATTATTAAATCTGATTTTTTTCCTCTGCTCCGGAGAAAAGCACATGAATCTGATACTCTAAGATTTACTGAACATGTTCGTATGCTTTTCATGTGTGGACCTAGGCTTCATAATCTAAGGCTGCTTGAGTTTACGTTTATTAGTGGGTTTATCCAGCATTACAGAATGAAAATAGGAAAAATCCCGCACAACGATGTTAAGAAGTTACTGCACACTGATCTTCAGAGTAACCCAAATTTATGCTATCAAATAACCGACACAGCGGTGGCTCGGTGATGACATCAAAAACTGCGCCTCGGGTGCGAAATCCAATTTCATTAGAATCTCTCTAAATCTCGCAGCTTTCTGAAGAAAGCAGTAAGTTGAAAATCATTACATTGCACACTTAAATGTAATTTACTTCATTAGTTTGACGAGTCAATCATAGTGATTTACTCGTTTATTGTCGCTGTAGCGCTAAAATAGGTTGAATGAGAATGTTTGTTCAAAACACCTCGCAGTTAAATTTCAGTTTCCTCCAACAGTTGCCAAAGCCGAGAAGAAGTTTGAACCATATGGATCCGATGCCAGCATTCGAACCGCTCTGTTCAGCGCACTTTGCCACATCGCCTTTCGGCCAATTCGCCATTACGATATTTGTGGTCTAAACAGATTTTTGTAAAAATTATCTAGGGCTTGTACAAAAGAAGTGCAATTCTAACCGAGAGAGTTCCTGATATTGTTGAATATGTGTCGTTAATAGCCGTTGTTGTCACCATCATGTTAGGTGCTTCCATACATGCCTTGGGGTCAACATTCATACTAGTGCAAATTCCGGTCACTGTGTTGCTCATGATGATGCAGCTCGGTGGATCACCCATTTTTACTGCAAGAAGTCATAAGTTCCCAGAAAGACACCTTTTTTACTACAACAAAAATCTAAAAAAGCATATGACATGTTTTGAATGATTTTTACTCATTTTTTGAAACGCTCTGATCTGTTACACACACTGTATAGTGTATCATTCTCAGAAAAGATTAGAAAGCTAATTTTAAAAACATTTTCCCATTTGAAAGGGAGTCCGTTCTAGTACCAATAAAATTTTTTTCCCATGTTCAGAGATATTTACTAGCAATTATCTATAAGCTGTATATATCTATAGCTATTATATCTATAGCTATTATCTTTATAATGACTCGTTGTGGCCTCCCGCTGAATCGAGTCAGTGCTGCTTATCCTCCCAGACAAGTCTGAGACCAGTCTGGTACTATTTACCGACCCCCGGAAGGATGGATGGTTTGGTGAGCGATGAGCGCGAGATCGAACCATTGACCTCGTGTGCTACGCAGAGCACCTCTAACCACTGCGCCACATATGCGCTTCTTCATTCCAAATCCAGCATTAAAATGCTGTCGAATTAAGTCCCATACCAATTATTTATTTCATATTGTTAGTCTCACCCTTTTAATACTTCTACATCTTGTTTCTTATGGCA
Organism: Parelaphostrongylus tenuis; assembly: GCA_019055375.1. Classification (NCBI taxonomy): domain Eukaryota; kingdom Metazoa; phylum Nematoda; class Chromadorea; order Rhabditida; family Metastrongylidae; genus Parelaphostrongylus; species Parelaphostrongylus tenuis. Next base: position 6,522 of record JAHQIW010004530.1, on the reverse strand, counting down.
AGTAGTGAGGCACGATGGGAGCATTTTGTCAATTTATGAACAGGACCTTACTCTGATTTCTTTATTCACAATGCTTCTCTAATTTACCGCATTAGTCCGACACATCACTATATATGTAAATTTATTGAAGTCATTACAGTAAATATCGATGAAATAAAAATGTGTGTATCAAATATATCAAAAGTCAGTTTCAGCTCCGACCGACACTCCCATCTGCGGAGAAAAAATTTGGTCCAAAAGGACCCAATGCCAGCATGCGAACCGCTCTGTTCAATACATCCTTGCCACATCATTCTCGACCAGCTCGCCATAATAATGTTTTGTGGTCTACAAAGACTTTTTTGCGTAACAGAGTTCTTGAAAAAGAAAGCTGTACGCACCGAAAGAGTTCCTGAAATTGACGTGTAGTTGGTAACAGGCGCTATTGTCGCCTTCGTGGGATCATCTGTCTCGCTACACTTCCCTCCTACCGCGCCACCGATACAATTTCCCGTCACCGTGCCTCCGGCAATGATGCAGCGCCGTGGAGGATCAGTTGGATCCGTCATCTTGACTGCAAAAAGACTCTAAGTTTTTGATTTACACCTCATATCGCAACGGAAAACTGCAGAAAGCTCAGAACAACTTTAGGCACAGACTTACTTTCTCTTCAAATCTTTTGAACCATTACCTTGAACGTTGACTACTATAGCACGCACAGAAATGATAAAGGAATTTGTTGCAAAATATCGTCGATATTGAGGTTTCCAATTTCATTGCCATTGTAATAATTTCTCTCATATTTTAGGCCAATTTCTAGTTGCATCCTAGGATTTGTTTGTTTTTTTTGCAAACAGTAACAAACACATACCCATAGATAAAGAGCGATGTGCAAAACTTTCTCGTCAGGCGGGACTAGAACCCTTTCCGGGAATGCGTGCTCTATCCGTTACACTACTGACGCCCATCTTACACATCGCTCTTTATACGCAATAGCGCATCTATCTGTCAGCCGCCAGCCGTCAACGGCCTGGCCCGGTTAATCAATCTCGACATTGAACCCAGTCACGCTGACAGATATTGGGTATTATAGATCAGGTGACTAGGTCGTTCATCAAATGATGAACGACCTAGCCCCAGAGTTGAGCAGGAGGAAACGAGCGGCTTGGGGAACGTTTAAGAGCATCGAAGATGTAGTGAAGAGGACAAAGAACATCCGACTCCGTGCCCACCTTTTCGACTCGACAATTATCCCTGCCCTAACGTACGCAGCAGAAACCTGGTCGCTACGTAAGCAGGATGAAAGATCACTTGCCGTTATCGAACGCGCAGTCGAAAGCTCGATGCTAGGAGTATCTCGTATTTCGCAAATGAGACAAAGGATCCGAGCTTCCGACTACGTCAACGATCGAAAATCAGAGACGCCGTTCTACACGCCAGGATATCGAAAATAAGGTGGGCCGGACACGTGATGCGCTTCAACGACAACCGATGGACGAGAGCCGTTACCGACTGGATTCCTCGGGACGTCAAGCGCTCTAAAGGAAGACCACTGACCCGTTGGTCCGATTTCTTCACGAAAGCGATGGAAGAAAGATATGATGCTCAGCGAATTCCTAGAGCAAGGAGGACCCACTGGGATACTCTTGCACGCGATAGGGAAAAATGGAAGAGTTGCTGGTACCCGCTCGAGTCACTCGACGATCAACGGGACGACAGGTGATACAGGTGATACAGATCAGGTGAAATTCCCGGAAAGAGTGAGGTGCGGGTTCTAGTCCCGCCTGACGCGAAAGTTTTGCACATCGCTATACATCTATGGGTATATATTTATAACATCATACCACCGCTATAAGCGGTTAAATAAAAAGAATATCATTTGATCAGTAACAAACACACTTTCGACTCTCCAAAAGGTGATATATTTCTTCTTAAAATCTCTTATGTGGGCAATGATTATTTAAAACCCACCCTTTTCCTCCCTAGTAATGGCAACTGCAGGGCACTCCAATGGTTCATGAGGTGATGTTAACAGTAAGTTGGTTCAGAATGGTCGAGATCAGAGCATCAGACAGGAGTGAACTACGAGCTTGGCGTTCGAGAACATCAAAGACCTGAGAAACAATTCTTGTATTAGTTGGCTGAAGTGTATTTTGAGGTGCTTTCAACTAAATTATTTCAAGCTATGCATGTCACGTTAGCAGTAGGAGGCTGACAAACCGTCACAAACTTGGGACCACGCCGTCTTCCAGCTTTTGCGAAAGAGAAAGATATACCTAAATTTTGGGAGCTGCCAACTTACTGTTTGCATCACCAGACGTTGCACAAATTCCTCAGCTGCTTTTTTGTTACTTGCAATACCAGGTACCTGGGCTTGAACACTAGCTGCGGTAGAGTAAACCATGGAAACAGGTAAACTGAACTCACTGACGGTGAATGATCTACTGCTCCCTGCAAGGAAAATTCGCACTTTTTGATGTATTACCAGATATAAATTTTTTGCATGAAGTAGTAAGTTGAGCTTACTTCCTTGTTCGCAAATTTTGAATTCTAAATCCTATAATTAGAAGCCGTGGATTACTATAAATCTTAAGAAGTAATAAAGTGAATCACTTTGATGAGAGTTCACAGTTTCATTTAAGATAGAAATTACAGCAGCAATTTTCTGATCATACTTTGGTCCTGAAGGCATCACTCCACATCCCAGCACTGTCGAGATTACGGCTAGCATCGAAAGCATGAAAGGATCGATGAAAAGTGCTGTCATGATCGTTCATCCCGCTTCTAAAAATCTAAACAAGCAGTGTGAACTCAACTGAGGAGAATTTTTTCGGCGCACTTGATCGTTTACGAGGCGGCAACAGATTTACTACTCAGCACGTATAATTACGAGTGACACTGTCGTGTTAGTACTTTGATTTATCCAAGAGATCTAAGAATTTATTTTTCATTCCTCCACTTTAGAGCAAAATTTTTTGGAGCAAGATATTGCAACGGATTGTGACATTTCAAGGTAGACTAAAATCTCTGAGTGAAGTAAAGTGCATGACAAATAATGACTGAGAACGAAAGAAGTTGAGAGGTTCCTCAACTAAAAAATATCAGCTTATGCGCCAATTCTGCAGGTTCTGCGAATTGAATTTGGTCTCCGCCTTCTCAGTTCTGTTGCTGTGACATAAATTCCGACTATACCAAATAATAAAACAAAAGAAATCGACAAATTACCGACCTCAGCAGTGCGCTGTTATGAAGGAACCTGATAAGGGAGATATACTCAGTGATGTAGAATAATATTCAAAACTTTTCGCGTTAGGCGGGGCTCGAACTCACATCTCTTCTATTCGGGACGCGTACTTCAGCCCATTATATTACTGACGCTCATTATGGTCACCACTCTTTCTACGCTACAATGCGTCTATCTGTCGTCAGTAGTGCAAAAGGTTAGGGCACGGGCTCTCGCATAGAGTGAGGTACGGGTTCTATTCCTCCCGACGCAAAAGTTTCACACATGACTAAATACATCTATAACACCATGCTACTGCTGAAAGCGGTTAAATTTCAAGGAATTCTATTTGATAAAGAATATACTGATAACAACGATGTGCAGTTTTTATTGTCAAAGCAATAAATTTTCAATAATGATGAATTATTTGTTCAGCTTTGATATTCTCATTCGTCTCCTCGTTTTAACACTTCCATTATATCCTTTTCGTCGACGAAGATCCGATCGACAGCGAAGGACGAAAATGCTGGCAGATTTCACTGAGAATTCGAAAACAGGTTAAAGTGAGATGGCACTTTGAATCCTCTAATATGAGGAAAAAAGCCGTGTATGAAATAGCCGTAGAGAGAAAACTGTATTAGGCCACCAGGTATTGTTATCACACAACAATACCATACTTTATAGAATCGGTAGTGTATCAAAATGAGGATTCAAAGTAGACCTTGTAAGGAATACTACTGACCTGACACTGAGCTGAAATGTTTCTTGGTCACCCTTTCATAACGTTTTCAAAGTTCCCATCGAGGGGGTGTTTATGGAGCGCTGTCATTTCTTCGCGATTTCTCCACGATGTAGGCAACGCAAAATTTCTTATTGTTTCGAAAAGCAAAGCCTCATTATTCGTGTAACAGTCGTGAACTTGGCAGTGTATCTCATTTCAGCATTGTTTTCTCAAAAAAAAAATCAACTGGAAAGCCCGCAATGCTAATATTATTATGAAAAATGATCAACTCGACTCATTCACTATCTTTTTCCCGGACTAGTCCGAAATGTACTAAATGGTGACATTCATCGATTTCAGATTCGTCAGGAGGTATGTATCTCTTTGATCACATAAGCGGGCTATTGTGGAGATAACCATTTAAACCGATTTATCTGCTTGCGGAAAAAACTGCCTTGTTCAGAAATGTTACATAAAACTTGGTCCTCATGTATTAAAAGATCTTTTGAAAAATGTCCTAGAGTGATAGCATTACCGGTGGCATAGAAACGGCACAGCTCCAAAAAACGTTAGGTATCATCTTGTGACATCAGTTGCTCAAATGATTAAAATGATATGCTCAATAACATCATGACTGCTCATATTCTTTAACAGTTTGGCGATTGCATAGTAGAACTAATATTCGCCAGTTCGAACAACTACTATTCAGAGAAACGGCGGCTTGACCGTGTTTCTTTGAAAAGCCTTCCACTCAGGGTTTCTGCAAGGGAGTTGTTATGGAAGGCTTTCCAATCTCCATTCAAGGTACAGAACAAGCGTAGTAGGAAAAAGATTGTGCGTCTCAGTTGCGGTCTTCTCAGTTTAGTAAGAATAGTCCGAGAAACTGAATACATCTGTTTTGTCTGTTTTGCGAATGACAATTCGGAAGCACCTTCAGTGCCGTAAAATTATCGGAGTTATTTATGAATGCCGATTCGTGCTGAATAAACAGCTCCCTCTTTTTGCAATTCCGTGGTAATGTTAACGTGAATCATACCTCTTCTATCGACCGTTTTATATAGACCGACTCAAAATAACATAATCTGATAAGGATATGTTATTTTTTGAGGTGTTACGTCTAGTGCTATGCAGATACCTGTTTAGCCCTATTGGGACTCATCACTAGCACCCACTCTCGGTTCAGCCGATCTCCTGAGGTTGAATAATCTTTCATAAAGGAGTCGACGCCGAGTAGCATGAGCTTGAGAAATACTGAAAACAAATGTGAACTTTGTTTTTTGGAATGGCTTTCATAGTACGTCCTACTAATTAGAGAAAGAAATGTCTAAGCGTGCGCTGTTTCAACATCGCAGCAGCAGTTTTTTTGGTATTATATAGAAAACTTCCGTCTATAAAAAATCTCCATCACTACGAAGAAAAGATAGATTACCATTAGAAAAATTTCTACGAACATTTTTTTTTGTTGAAAGAGCTACCTAATGTATTATATTGAGCCTACAGCACTAGAGCAATAAATCCCAAATTTATTAACCAGAATAATATAGTTGCATAATTTGGTGTCATTCATTTGCGCATATCTGTGTAACCATCTTAGTCTACAACTTGCCATACTTACTATTAGATAAAAACTTTTTCGCAGGTAACAAAGTCGCTTTCCACCCATGCGCGAATGGCGCGTGGTGAAAAAGTTAGCGAAACGGCTGCAAGATTAAAGGAGGTCTTGTGGATGGCCCGGAGAGCAATTAGTCCTTCAGATGCTCTCGCTCACGCTTCAAATTCGCAAACAAAATTCTAACCGACGCGGGTTGATAAAATAATAAGAAATAGACTAATACTAATACGTCCAGGCTCTGAAGAAGGCGGGTCGCCGAAACGTCAGCCGAATTTCTACAACTATTTACCAACCTCGCGTCAGCTAATCAAGATAAGTTTTCTTTCTTTCTCCATTTTTACATCATATCAATTGATTATGCCGAGGGGTTATAAGAAAGTTCGAACTTTTTGAACATATCTATAACCGCCTTTCTACAGCCGAGGGTCATTGTCCCGGACCTGCACTTACCTTGCGGCGCCCGCTTTCGCTAGCATCTCCCCCTACTCACCTTCCGTGCATGAGTAGCACACGCAAATTTGTCTCCCAACGACAGGCTCCCATCTTGAAGCAAGTTTAGGCATTGCAGCAGCGAAAAAATGTGTTGTGCAAGGAAACTGACGCAATTAAACAATTGATCAAACAGTGCAATTTCAATTTTTTTGTGGGACAACTGGTATAGTAATAATTCAATAGCGAACGGTTCTATGATTCATAAAGGGTATGTTGTGATTTCACAAGAACCTTCTCACGGTAGTTGTTAGCAGAGAAAACAGAGGTGTGTGAGTTCACAAATGCGGATCCATTTGTTTTTCTGTTGACTAATCTATAGGTTGGAGGAAGCGGTATGCGAGAGGGGAAGGCGGCAGCCCATTTATCAACATGCGATTGGATCAATGGCGTTGAGGTTAAGCTCACATGTGACAGTGGGCGGCTTTGTTATCAATTGAGAAATTGTGTTCTCACACTTCGTAACAACAACTACCCCCGCATCAAAGTATAATGCCA
>JAHQIW010004528.1:0-112192 GCA_019055375.1 Parelaphostrongylus tenuis | reverse complement strand
ATTGTGCGGAGTTGTTGTATGTTGCTCTTCTCTTACGCTGATTCTGAAGTGGTAATCGAGTATAACTTAGGCGTTATGTCACACCAAAATTCGCGTGGGAATTCAAGGTTTCTTGCGACAAAGCTGTAATGTAGGATTTTAAGACAGACGTTAAGGTAGAACAGCAATTGTAACGCGACAGTACCCAAGTGTGTGGCTCTGGCGGTCAACCATAAGGCAGTCAGGATGCTAGAGGTGGATTTATCAAGAGGTTCAGAGGTTACATCAAGGTGTACAACAAGAGGCTCTGAAAATCGATATTATGGCTTAGACTTGGCAGCCTAACCTTGATGGCAGCCATGACAAGGGCTTCTTCTGGTCGAAGGCCTGGACTGACTAATCAATAAAACCGACCATCAACTAGACCTGCTACTTTCGCTCTACATGAGAAACTCACACCAGACACAATCAGATATCGATCGATCGCCCTAGAATAGATAATCGAAATGAACACTGGTGCCCCTCAACCTCTCCCTCCACCCGATCTCTCGACCACCACCTGCTGGCATCGTGCCAAGAGCCGCGACGCGTGCGCTAGTGGGTGGGCGGCCGTGCAGCGGTCGCTTCGACAGTATTTCCTTTGGAGCTCATTACCCACACCACGCTCATCCTGGCAAAGCTGCTGAAACTCTATTGTCTCTGCGACTTGTATTTTCCGGATTTCTGATTTGTTTCTAAGTTTCTATCGAATTCCGATTCCCACCCAATTCTGGGAACCCACCAGTCGCGTCGGGTGGCCGTTATCGATTGATTTTTGGTCTATTGCGTTATATCGTTCAGAAAACCTTCCTATGGCTGAAGGCGTACACGTTTTGTTTTAAAATTCGTTGCTCGTTCCTTTTGATTGTCTGTTCCTTTGTGGATTTCTCTTTCAGTTTTATGAGAATGATCTACCATTTAGTTATGGCTAATGCTGAAGACGAAATCCCGACTTTCAAGCTCGTTTTGATCGGCGACGGTGGTACGGGAAAGACCACGTTTGTCAAACGCCATCTAACTGGCGATTTTGAGAAGAAATATGTCGGCAAGCTCTCTTTATACAATTGATTTTTTTTTATTTTCTTTTATAGATTCAGTCATTAAGACCCCAAATGGCACAGCGGTTAGAGGTGTTCAGCGCGCACATAATGTCGATGTTTTGATCTCGCGCTCATGCCTCACCAGGCCAACTATCTCTTTGAGGCTGTTAAAGTGGTACCAGCCTAGTCTCAGATTTGACTGGGAGGGCAAGCAGCACTGAGCCGATTTAGCAGTATCCCACCGCGAGTCGTTGTAAAAGCCAGATATTCATTTAGTCACTCCCAGCATACTACGGATCGAATCGGATGCGTGGCGCATCTCTCGGTGATGGAGCAGCGCCGAGAGCACCCTTTTTATCTTTTACATTTATTTCTTTAGCCTCAAACGAAGCTAAGGATAGAAGACGAATGCATGGTTCGCTCCTAGCGGGTAGGTCGATGCCGGGCTTCTTTCTCTATTCTTATACGTCATCACAATCTAGATTGCAGAAACGAGCATTTCTTGCATTCGTTCCGTTATATTCCATCCACCACAAAGGTCTTCTATTATTTTTCGTGTTACTTCGATTGCTGACTGAGCATTTCGCTTCTCTGCAACTCCGCTAACATTCGACGGGAGTTGAATCAGGCTTCGTCCTCTCACGAGCCGTGCGCTAACCACTGCACTGCGAGGGCTCGTGTTCTGTTTGTCACTCCTCTAACACTATATGACTGTTATAGACTGTTGCTCGAGGCGATTCTCTTTGTTTACTCGGGAGTAGACGACCGAAGAGCGTTTGTTCCTTAATAGTCAAAGAGTGTTTTTGGAGAGGATCGAGCCAGCGCTTTGCTTATCACCTTGCTTTCTGAAACACTGCATCACTAATTGCTACGCTATCTGACCTCTATTGCAGTACAGTACAATGTACAATCCGTTTCCAGTGACTAAGAATAGTTTGAAAGGTTATCTACCACTTGCAATGTACTTGAAGTACGTACTCCTAATAATTTCTCAGTAGTTTCGTAGAGCCGATATGTAGTTAGAAGACTAAAAAGATATTACATAAGATTTAGTCATTTTTTTGCAGCCACACTTGGAGCAGAAGAGCATCCGTTGATTTTCCATACAAACCATGGTAAGATCCGCTTTAACGTCTGGGACACGTCAGGGCAGGAATTGTATGGTGGCCTTCGAGACGGCTACTACAGCGGAGGTTCCTTCATTGCTTTTAACTTTCACTTCCTTACAATTATTGCCTAAAAATGTTGAAAACACAGGGCATTGTTCTATAATAATGTTTGACGTCACGGCTCGTGTGACCTATAAGAATGTTCCAAATTGGCATCGTGATTTAGTGCGAGTGTGCGAAAATATACCCATCGTCCTCTGCGGAAATAAGGTATATTTCACATGTTTTGATTGCTTTCAGAACCTACTATCTATTGAAATCGATAAATAAAGAGTGATTCAACGTCGCTCTTAATGAATAAGGGCGAGGTTGTTACTGCAGATATATTGAATATAATTCAATACAAAATTCTGCCAAAGACTGTGAAGTAAAGACTGACATTTTGGTGATATCGCGTTCATCAGAGCCTGGAATGATCACATTGATTTGAGAGAGCGATATTACCAAAGCTTCAGCCATTACTTCACTGTAATGAATGGTATTCTGTACTGAATTGTATCCAATAAGTCCTGCCTATATTAATCCGCTTCTATCTATAAGAAACTATCGTGTGATCGTAATTATAGTTTCTTATTCAGAATCATTTTACAAATACTGAACACAATAAATTTTTGTATAAGCACTTCATTAGCGCAAACAGTTCTTTTTGCGTACTTTGTGAACAAATGCACAGTGGCATATGGATAGTCATTAGAACTTTATAAAATGTAATGAAAACGTTTTGTGAATGTTAATATGATTGTGCACATTTCCTTCTCTCTAAAACCTCCACATGTAGAAGCCTTGACATTACCCAACGTTAATGTCACCGTTGCTTCCGCACTGAGAAGTGCAGACCGATTGTAGTATCAAACATATCACATGTGTCTGTGATCGACTGGGCGCTTGTGGCGCAGTGATAGAGCCTTCCTGTGAATCACCTTCGCTCCCGAGTCGGCAATCCGCATCGGACTTGTTTGGAAGGGTTGCAGCTGTGACTGGATATATCGGTGGACTAACACGACTTATTATAAAGGTCAGACATGTCATAGGTCACCTTGGACGATGCTTGATGAAGTCGAATCCAAGGTTTATATCTGAGAGATTGATCAACGCTAATAGTTCCATCCTTAATCCTATATCAGTGATCGAAGAGACATATAGAGGTATGCGTGCGTGAATATGTTAGTACTTGTTGATTATCTTTCGGGTAAGAAGTAGATATTGTCTTGCGCGAACTTTATCTCTATAGACTTTAGAAAGATATTCATAAGAAGGTCTTGGAGTGCCTGATCTGTTCACTATCACGGAGTTTATGTATGATCACGACCATATAAGCCTATAGTAGTCATATTTCTGTTGTCGGAAAACATAGCTTCAGCAATACTGCGCTATTTCGACTCGATTTGTTACCCCATAAAGTTTAAGACTTCTCATTTCATTGCTGCGATGTTAGCAGTGATACGGTTCACAGACTTTTAACGTTGAGTGCTGGCGAGTAAAGTACCGACAGTTGTAGGATGATTTGTCTGTTGAGTAAAAAATTTTGTCAGCTGACTATCACTCTCAACTACTCTGTAGAAAGGAACTGCCAGGTGAGATCGGACTCGAACAACAACGAAACCTCACTAGGACGAGCGAACATCCGCTTATATTGGCTTCTCCTTTTTTCCTGTTCAAGATAGAACGTGTTGAGTGATAGTCTTACTCTGTTATTCCTTTTGGTCAAATCACTACTGGGCTCTTTACTAAATATTTTCGTGTCATAATGAGAGACTCTTTATCGGAAATTATGAGGCTTTTACCTAGCAGTAGAAGGAATGGTAATATACGAAATTTCTTATGTTGTTGTACGCTCTTAAATCACTGCTTGTTGACAGGTTGATGCAAAAGATCGGAAGGTCAAGGCCAAAATGATACAATTCCATCGCAACAGGAATATGCAATACTATGACATATCAGCAAAGTCCAACTACAATATTGAGAAGCCATTTCTGTGGCTAGCAAGCAGGCTTTTAAATGATCCCAACCTTGAGTTTGTTGCTAGGCCAGCTTTGGCACCTCCTGAGGTACTGTTCTGTCGTAGAATATTTCTCTTATATTTCCTATCCAGAGTAATAGATACCACGTATTTCATCTTTAGGTCACAATGGATCCAATGATGACTGCCCAGTATGAGGACGATTTGAAGAAAAGCGGTGATGCAGAATTGCCGGAAGACGACGACGATCTCTGAATGAACACGATCGAAGGTTCTTCGCCAAATGACATTCAAATTATTCGGTTGTTTAGGCCCAAAATTTAGGTGGCCGTATTGAATTGACATGTTTTGTTTTTGGTAGCTTTTTTCGTGTTTCTTCTGTTGTCTAACGTGTGTTAATCAGGGCGAAGCGTTGTTATGTTTTCGTTTGTTTAAATGTTTGTGAAATAAATTTGCTGTGAATGTGGTGATGCAGTATTAGCACGAATTTTGAACCTTTCCGAGTCGCTAAGATAACAAATGTCATACTCTGTGATATAGAAAATCGCAGGACGCGACATCACAGCAGCAGCTATTTGCTAAACTAATCAACTCCCTAAACTGACCATCCTTCTTTTTGCGATTATCAAAATGAAGAAGTTGAAAATGAATATACGGAATGTGCAGTTGGGCTCCAGTGGTCCACTTGCAATATGATTTGTATGCAGGGTTGCTTCGATTTTTCAATCAGCTACGTCTGTGCGAAAGTGATAGCGATTTTTGCCGTGAATTTCATGACTGAATGATTACAATTAGGCTTGAACACTTGTTTATTAATAAAAGTGGGAATTACCACAGTCGACACGAGGCGCCGTGGTCCAGTGCTTGTGATACGTGTCGAGGCCCACGCAGTCAACAAGAACGCCCTATGGGACACCATAGCTAGGCTATCCTCGAGACTGCAAGGAGACATGTTCGACGAGTATTCTACGTAATTAAGGAAAAGACGAAAAACAAATTGAATGCTAAAAGTACTGGGATCCGCACAATAAAAATTGTGATGACGAGTCGGCCAAATAAATTAAATTGTAAAATAACACATTCTCGGTAGCGAGAAATAAGCTTGTGCATTCCTGTAACGCAAAAATCGGTGCCTCGGGATTAGATGAACTTCTGGAGAGCGTTTTTTTTGCACCCTGTCGGTTGTGGAGGGGTTTTCCGTGAAAGGAGAAATAGCGAGATGCTCGAAGAAGTAGCAGTCGGTGAACGCGAGATCTGGCAAATATGAAGAATGAGACAACGCTTCGTAGCCCAATTTGTTCAAATTTTGCAGCATTCGTTGAACCTCATTCGCTGTCGGCTGGCTGTTATCAAACCGTCATTACGTTCGCACCAATCTTTTCCGCACTCCCAGTTTTCTTCGATTATCGTAGGAATAGTCGAGGCGGAGTTTCAGTACATTTCTCATTAAGTCTTCAGAGGATCAGCTTTGTCGAGTGTTCTCATTTAGTCGTTATCAGATTCCCATCGCTGGACAGTATGTTCCCTATCTCTGAGCCTCTCTTGTCCTTTACGAAGCTTCTCGAACTGCAGCTAAACCGTACGTTTGTTAGCAATTCCTAGTGCCAAATGCGCTGTTGATGTTACAAGTGGTGAGCAAAAATAAGATCTCAAGTGGGAGTCGAACCCGCTTTCCATCCATATTGTGCCAATGAGTGCTTATGCGAACGTACCTAAGTGGTGTAGCAGTAGTACGCGTCCGTGGTATGAATCAAACGCGAGTTCGACTCCCGTCTGATGTCGTATTTTCGCTCACCGCTCAGTTTCGTTAGGTATATATGAAACATTTTAATGCTGCGAAAAAGGCTTCAAAAACACTAGAAGTTTCGGCAGTTACGAGTTGTCTCTGTCAGCTGGAACTGTTATTACTTTTGCACAAACCAACATTTTTTCGATAGCCTAAAGTGTAAAATAAACAGCAAGTAAACGATCGTAAGTAGCACGACATTGAGAGAGGAATGTGCGTCAAAATGGTATAAAGCATGACCGTATTAATTCAAAACTTCATTCCAGTATCATTCGGTAGGGTTCAAAATGCTTAAACCGCCAACGCTTTAGCACCAACTCAACATCATGGAAAGTTCGAAATTAAAATAATCAAAAAAAAAAGAATAGGAGGTTAAGATCAAGTCTGAGTATATGCAGTACCTTGAGATTAGTGCCGAGATGCCTTGTTTTTTCTTCCCGTCAAATCGTTTTAAACGATATCGAGAAGACAAACATTGAATTTTTTTTGTAGAGCGGCTTTGTTATAACCTCGGCATAATCAATCAGTCCTATTTTTTTTCGAATAAGACAATAGCACACGGTCGTTAGTAAGAGTTTTATTCGGTTAATGTTCCAATGCGTTTCGTCTTCTTCAGACCTAATCACATAGGTCTACTGTCCATCGTCGTTCGTCCTCGTTGTAGATCACCACCTTCGTTTCATCTGAGTAGATTCTTCGGCGGAGCGCCGCTTCAATGAAGAAGAGCAACACAGCGAGAGCGAATGAACGAACCTTCGACTTGAGTCATTATCCCTGAAGAAAACGAATACCTTGAAAGGTTAGCCGACTCATTCACAAGTCCATGCCATTGGCTTAATGAACAAAGAAAATATGATCATGATTGGATGGTGCAACAGCACGCTCAGTGATTCTAATAAGCAAAATGCTAAAGAATGGCAGAAACTCACACTTTCATAGGTGTACTATTCTTGATGTAAGGCAAAAGCAGTAAGCTTTTGGAGAAAGAAGTTTTGACATTGAAGCCTGGGAGTCTCACGGGAGGGACATTTATGAATCATTGTTGCAGTGCTGGTTATCAAAAGCCGATTGTCCAAAACCGCTGGCGTATGAAGTGAATGAAGGCTCTCAAAGTCTATAGAATTGAGACATAGTGATGCTACCGTACTCGGATACATTGGTGCATACTGTAACCATCTTAACAGAAAGTCGCTAGAAACTAATTTATATGAACTTTAGAGACTACAGCGAAGGCGAACAACTGTGGAGAATGAATTCGAGTGATCGGCTTTAAATAATAACGTCGACGCGTAAGCTGTTGCGTTGTTTCTTAATCTTCCTTTTGTGAAAGCTGAACACCAAAACCACTGCCTCAATAAAACCAGTGGAGCCCACGTTTCTAGGGTCTCATAAAAAATATGGTTAAATTACGGAGCATTTGATATCGCGTTTTAATTGACAATCTTGGAAAAGGCTTACCATAGTTCAACATTTGAGAAAATCACCAAACCCAGATACACTCATACACGCGTACACACGTACATACAAACACATGCATACACATACCCATACATGCACACGATGGACAATCACTAAGCCGAGGCGTCTGCACCAATACTTATACAACAGTGGTAATTTATAAGAAGGACTCTGCGGAAACTGCTGTCATTTCGCGTGATACTTCACTCAGGATAACAACAGGATAACTCCGAACAACACGACGTCAGCGAAAGCAGCAACGTTGTGGTAGACGACTTCGTTGTAACTCTAATGAGGATAACATGATTCGTACGCCAAATGAAACTGATGTGATACTGAAGATGATGATATTATCGAGTCATTGTACAGTACAAAATATTCGGCAAACTCATGCATTGCTATCTTGGAAGAGCCTTTACATTTCTGATTTCTACCGATGTCCGTTCAAAAGTGTTACTTTACTGAGTGTGGACAACGAAAACGTAAATTTAAGTACCGCTGAAGTCTGACACAAACAATGTCTGATCCTTTTGTCTTCATGCTGTGCTGAGACATACGCAGACAGATACAGTAATTACAATTTATATCCAAGGACGTCGAGTTACATGCAAACTTTGAACTGTCAATGGGATTTGAACCTATCGTTCTCCTGTACAGAGACCATGAGGCGGCTACACTACCGAAGTCTTTTCTCCGCTTCACTCCCGCAGTATAACCCATGGAAGGTGCCAGGAACGAAAAGTCTATGGGTTAAGTCTGCTAAGCGCATATAAGCATCTTACTCAATTAACCAAACAAATATTTTATTTAGATACGTGAAAAGAATAGTCAGTGTTTTCGGATGTTCCAACAGCAAGAAAGTACTATATAAACCGAAGCATTTACTCGAATGGAGTAATAATTACGTCAATTAGATTAGCAATTACAACAATAGGCAAAAACGTTTGTCTCAAAATTGCCTTCTCTGGTCTCTAGACATCTACGAAGTCGCATATAAAAATTTTAGCGATGCTCGCTGAGATCTCCACTGTGATTACGTCTCAAAGTATGTCAAAGCCGTTTTGAGCGCGTCTACGCTAATGTAGCTAATAGGCGAAACTTGTCCTTCCGCATGTTAAACAGTAGCAATCCATTGGGCCAAGATCTGGTGAGTTTGACTGCCAAACATTTCTTCCCTAAAAGCCTGAAAGGGGCTCCTGTCAGCATGCAATCGTTGAGCAGGTCGAGCGAGCAGGGTCCCAGTCTTGGTGAAGCATAACTCCGTCAGCTCCAAATTGTCGAGTACTGCAAAACTTCAGTACGCCCCGTGAAACTTGCTGCTGATGGCGGGCTGAGCTGATTTTGACGCTTCCGTTGATGAAAACCCACAGCGCTTTACGATGACGCAAATGCCGGCCCAAATCATTCCAGGGGCGAGAGAATGACTGCGGCTTATTGTTTTTGCTATTGCGGACTTTTGCTGACCTTTATTGAGAAGTTTGCGCCAAATCTGGCAATTGTAAAGCGGCTCGATTGTAAATTTCCTCTCATCCGTTGAGCACCTGCGACCAAGAAGCACCAGCTGTAAAACGAATCATTCGACGAGCCTTTAAAAGTCGTTCTTTTTCCATCTTTCTGCTTCAGCTTATTCTTAGCAACGTCTTGTGTGCTCTTCTCGCTAATCCCAGACTTTTGCCATTTTGAACATCAGAACGATCCAGAATTTCTTGAAACCGATAACGGTCTTCTGGATGATTTCCGGAGTAGACATGATGATTAGACTACCTCTTCGAGGACAGTCCTTGAACCCTCCAGACTCTTTGAAACGTTCACGGCTTTGTGGACACTTCCTGGATTGAAATCAGTTATTCTTACAATATCGGCGGTTTCCATATCCGTCTTGTGCAAATCACTTTCTGCGATGCGTTAATTTTCACGATCCATTACCTGAGCAGAGCTGAGAATAGACAATAAAACAGATCCGAGATAAAAACAAAAAAAAAATTCAACTAAATTGTCAGAATTAACAGGTACCATATCAGTGATAAATTCAATAAAACACACAACTGGCAGAACTTTTTCGGCGACGTCTATATGATCTACGTAAATTTCTAATTTAGCGCTTACAGTAGTGTTATGATGCTAATATACAAGGGAGGTGAGTGGTAGGAGCAACAATTTTATAGCAAAGCAACGATCTTGATGGTATAGTGATAATGCTCCTCCCCAACATAGCCGAAACTCGGCTACAACTTCTGTATGAGGTTCAGAGTTCTCCATGCCACTCAGAATCTTTCGATCTATAATTATCACATAGCACTGATATAACAGCAGTAATTCTATATTAATAGTTGTATATTATGCAAGTCCCAGCCCAAGGTAGACGCATTTCAACTTTTTCTGAAAGCTCCTGACTGAACTAAGATTAGTAAGAACACGTCTTCGCATAATCTCCTATTTAGCAGATATCTAATTTGGATTTCACCCACCTGCAAATCGTTTGATTTGGTTTTTTTCGAAGCTCATTCTGTGCGTTTATATGTATGTATGTATGTATGTATGTATGTATGTATGTATGTAGTATGTATGTATGTATGTATGTATGTATGTATGTATGTATGTATGTATGTATGTATGTATGTATGTAGTATGTATGTATGTATGTATGTATGTATGTATGTATGTATGTATGTATGTATGTATGTATGTATGTATGTGCATGAATGTATGTGTCTGTGTGCGTACGTGTGGAGAGGAGTCTATGTGTATGTACATATGTATGCACTGTATGCATGGTTGTATAGTGTGTACGCACGCGTATGTGTGTATTTGAGAGTGTGCATGGATATATGTATGTGTCGTGTGCTGCCTATATCTGTGTTTGTCTGCGTGTATGTGTGTTGATGATGCTCTCCGATGCTGCATTAGTAAATTCCTTTCACGATCGCCGATTGGAGCGCGATACTATTACACCGTAATCTCCCCATATTTCCCTTAGGAGCCGCTGAGGTTTTTAAGGCGGTGGTTCTATTGTTCAGTTCCCAGAAAGGAAAGAGTGAAGAAAGGGGAATCGCGAACCACATTGTCCCACCATACGAAGAGCGTGTCTAAACACGGACCGCTCTGTCGTTTACAGCTCGAAATTAGATTTATGAAATGGTTGATGTGCTTGTATTTTCTGTCTGCTGAAGAACTGTGAATTTTATTGTGAAAAATATTGGATCAAAGTGTTGAAATAGAAAAGTCACAGATACCCATAAAACGACACGGGAAGGCTTCTAATTAAGTTTATCGACTTCACAAATCCTCAGACAGTCCATCTATCAAAAATTCACCTCACCCGTACCACCTGTGCTGCCGTCGATCGTCGAGTAACTCGGGTGCGCTCTAGAAAACCTCCATTTTTCCGTCATGCAGAGTGCCCTAAATAGGTCTTCTTTGCTGTAACAATCCGTAGAGAATCACTTCTTCAATCTAGGCTATTCGTGAGTAAATGTGACCGGTGAATCAATCTCTTCCTGTTACCTGCTTAGCATCTCGATGAACCTTGTCAGTAACGGTTCTCTTCTATTGATTGTCGTTGAAGAGAATAACGTAGGAAGCCCATTTCATCTATGTAAACAGTATTTTTCTAATTTTCGTCACTTCTTTATAAAGGAATATTGAGCCTCAGGAGATCGGCTGAACCGAGGGAGAGTGGTACTGATGAGTCTCAATAAAGCGAAACAAGCGTCTGTATAGCACTAGATCTAATAGCTCAAAGCATGTTATAATCTCATCAGATTATAAACAGTAACTGCTAACATTATCCTTATGCAATGTCAACTGACAACGTAAAACCAAACCACCGGTGTGCTGTAGGAGTAGGAAAACTTACTCAAATTATATGAGGTTACTATGTCTGCACACTCATGACCAGGAAGAAATCACTCCTCATCAGTGAGGGTTTCTGTGATAATCCATCTTCACGAAGGATAGGAGGTGAATCACGTGAAATAAACAAATTTCAGTTAGAAAAATCACTATGATAGCTTAGGGTAGACCATTCTTAATTCCGAAATTCTCATTGCAGTAGTATTCCAACATCACCAAGAGATTGCTAAATTGGGAACTGTCAGAAGCAGAGCATCAAAAAATAGAATCTTAACAGAAACCCTACCGGATAATCTGAAAACCAATTCTCTTTCTATTTTGGCAATGCCAGTTAAATATATGTAGATGGGGCGGTTGGACGACTTTTCGAAGACACTCCTAAATTCTCTCTCTCTTGACACGCTTTGACTCCCGTCTCGTACAACTCCAGTACTGCGATACGTCGATTTTTGCGCTCCATAACTTGAATAGACCTAAAACAGACAGGTATATAAAACACATTTCAGACCTAAATTAAGCAAAAAAATTTAATAAAGCTGTCAATATTGAATGGAAAATAATATTTCGTCAGTGCTAAAAATCAAGAAAAGTTAAATTATATATTATTATATATTATGTACTATTACATATTGCTCCGCGCATTGAGCAATGCCGCAACAATATATAATAGCAGTATCGAATGTAACTGAAAAGAAACAGCAGCTAACCGAAGGATGTGTAGTGACGCTGTTGAGAGCACATTGCTCGGTTTCTTTGCAGCTTAACATTTTTCTCCAGATGGCAATATGGATACAAAAGATATTATTACCAATTCGGCCAACTGTCCGGTGTAATGAAGAGAGAGAGAGAGAGAGAGAGAGAGAGAGAGAGAGACAGTCGGAGAGAAAGAGGGAGAGTGAGAGAGGAAGAAAGAAAGAAGAAAGAGATATAGAAATAGAATGAGGAAGAGAGAGCTGTAGAAATGATTGAGAACAAAATGTTACGATTGCAGGCCTTCTTTGTCCGATGACATTATTAGGTCGTTCAGTAGGTTTTGGCATTAGATCACTGAAAACTAAATTTAATAACTGGAAGTATATAAAATCACACGATTTTGGTATTATTCAATTGCCTGTCTTATAGAGAACATTTTGATATACAAATTCCCTATGCTCGCTACAAGCTGTCGTGGGAACAAATTCGGTTGCTTCTCAAGCACCGAATAGCGTGTAGGGAAAAATGCTAGCGAAGCGGCGCACAAGATTAATTGAGCTTTCTGTGGACGGTCCGAGTGCAATTGATCCTCCAGACGGGCCAGTCCCTCTCGTATAGGTCAGATGTTCATACAATCATCTCTGGCCCATTAACCCCTTGCGGGCGACAGCGTAACCGATTTTGCCATCTGCGCGCGGTTTTCGCTCTTGAGCAAAGAAGTTTTTCTTTGTCTCGCAACATTCTTTAGGTTCTCTGCACTAATCTGATAAAACATGAATCGATCTACTCGCTTCCATATTAAAGCATATATAACTTCTAAGTGCAGACTAAACCCCGAATTTGGAATTATATTGTATTTTCGCTCTCGCAGTGCGTTATGAAAACCTTTTCAAGAACCAGTTTAGGCTTCAATTAGCCGAGATTTGGGTTGTCGAATGAGCTTAATGCACCCAATTAGAAAGTGATCTGCAGAATTCAGCTGAGCAAACGAGGCAAGCCGGATGTGAAACATTACTTTATGATTGCCGCTTAAGCGTCATATGAAGGCCTTTTTGAAAATCAGGCTAAGTATCGGACTTCCCAAAATTCAAGATGTGAATAACCACTTAACATCCAAATAAAAGCTTTATTCAGCGAATAAAGATCTCTGAAAATTCAAGAATCAAGATAACCCTCATAGTGTGCAATGAAATAATGATGTCCATTCATTGAAAGCACCATTTCGCACTTTCTGGAATAGGGCCAACTTCGACAGCTTTAACGTTCATTCCAAACTCACTGCATCTATCGATAAAAGGAGAAGAGCACAGCAGCGCACTATTCAAGATCCGCTGTCTTTCTGATGCAGTCGTTGATTTTCAATAAGCAGCTTTGAAGCAGCAAACACTCAGTAAACGCTCAAAAGCTTAAAAAAACCTAGCTTTCAATGCCGAATACTAATCGCTATTTCACCAGCATAAGCGGATAAGTGCTTCAATACCAAAGTGTCCTTAACTATGGCACTACCAATCATTATTTCCTTTCTTAATGATTTAGCTCATATCACGAGACTGATAAGTGAATTTGGTCGCTGCTGTTTCGACAACTTCGTCTTCCTCAGAGCAGATGATTTGAGTCGAATCTTGGTTGGTGAAGCAACTGGAAATCGTCTCAAACCTACGTTGCTTTGAAAAAGGCGAAGACAATGGAACGTTAATCTAATGAATTTTCTTATATACTTCCATTGGTTACATGATGTGTTAGATGTATATTCTAGGCGCTGAAAGGAGAGAAAGCCGTTGAATCCAAACAACGAAATCCCAGAACTACCATAAACTGTGATGTATTTAAATCATTAGTCAGCTCTTAAAAAGACCGTTGTCGACAACACTGATGAAGAATACGATCGACTTGCTGAACTTCTTCACGTTAGCGCTATGAAAGTCGAGAGTCCTAAGGTCGCGAAGAGACGCTTGTCTTCGCAGACACTCGAGCTGGTACGTCACGTGTTCGCACGAGCTATAGGCAACCGAAACTTTACGTCCGGATTTGCTAAACACTGCAGAGAAGCGATGAAAGATGATCTCAAGGAGAGATGAGCAGCAGTTATGGCAGAAGCTGCAGAAGCTGGCAAGAGCATTCACAAGGCACAGTAAAGCTTTACCAATCACACAACGAAGATTATTGTACTCCGCCGCCTTGACAGGACACTTACAGCTTCTAGGAGGGCGGTGGAGAAAATCAACCAACACTTCTACTTGGATCTCTTCGCTGCCATGCCCTCTTACCGTCATATAAATTGAAAGAGGATGAATCTGTCGTTCCACCGGTCCACCTTTCTGAAATCCGACATGCTGTATCGCCGGTGGAGAACAGAACAACACCCAGTCCAAACGGGATTACACTATTACACCTGAATAACCTACCGCCAATTCTCATCAACACCTTGGCTCGGCTCTTCACTCGCTGCTGTTCAAAAAGGCAAACCTTTACGCTATGGGCAATTATCGCCCATTCTGCTTGCTGCCAGTCGTCTTTACACTCTTCAGTACAGTCATCCTAAACAGGACTGATAGAACACTGGGCGAAGGACAGCCATACGAAGAAGCAGGGTTTCGGAAAGTACTCATCACTATGGACCGCATCGATGCGATAGCAAAACTCATCAAAGGAGTACAAAATACCGCTTTTTCTCACTTTCATCTATTTGAAGAAAGCCTCTGATTTGATGGATACAGAAGCGGTTATGAAGGCTCTAAATAGCAAGGTCGTCCCTACTTGGTACATAACGATCCTTCGTGAGCTATGCTAAGATTTTATGACCAAAATCTCCTCATTTTAGAATAATATTACCATCTACGTAAGAAGAGGGGCTTGACAAGGCGATACAATTTCGCCAAAATTACTCACTGCCACCTTCCAAAATGTCATGCGAACATTGCAATGAAACGATATTCGAGTGAAAATTGGAGGTAGACAATTGAACCACCTTCGCTTTGCTAGTGATGTCGTCCTCATAACACCAAGTATCAGCCACGCAGAACGAATTTTGACCAATTCTGACAACTGTGGAAAGATTGGCCTCAACTAAATCTAACAAAACGGTAACTGTGAGGAACAGATTGGGTTCCGATTGCCCCACTTACGCTCAACGAAACAATAATTTCCGAATGCTCCAGTTACGTCTATCCAGGTCGTAGAATCAAGGTGATGAATGACCTAACTCCAGAGTTGAACCAGGAGGAAGCGAGCGGCTTGGCGAACGTTCAAGAGCATCGAAGATGTGGTAAAGAGGACAAGAAACGTCCGACTCCGTGTCCACCTTTCCGACTCTACGATTATCCCCGCCCTAACGTATGCATCAGAAGCCTGGTCGCTACGTAAACAGGGTGAAATATCTTTTAGCGTTATTGAATGTGCAGTAGAAAGGTCGATGCCACGAGTATTCCGTATCTTTCAAGTGAGAGAAAGGA
This sequence comes from Parelaphostrongylus tenuis, assembly GCA_019055375.1. Lineage (NCBI taxonomy): Eukaryota > Metazoa > Nematoda > Chromadorea > Rhabditida > Metastrongylidae > Parelaphostrongylus > Parelaphostrongylus tenuis. Next base: position 96,764 of record JAHQIW010004528.1, on the reverse strand, counting down.
TCATCCGAAGTTCCGACTTACGTCAGCAATCGAAGCTTAAAGACGCCGTTCTGCAAGCCATGATGTCGAAAATAATTTAAGCTGGACACATGATGCGCTTCAAAGACAATCGATGGACGAGAGCCGTTGCCTGCTGGAATCCTTGAGATATCAAGAGCTTTACGGGAAGACCACTGGCCCGATGGCCCGACTACTTCACGAAGAGACCAGAAGAAAGATATGATACTCGGGGAGTCCCTGGAGCGAGGAGGACCCACTGGACTACCCTTGTTGCTGGTGCCCGCTCAAGTCTCTTAACGATCAACGGGGCGGCAGGTGATATAGGTGATGTTCTGAGCAATGTACTTATAGAAAACATGTATTCAACGATCTATTTGTATAATGCGTGAATACTAAGCATTCAGAAGTTATTGGTAGCCTCTGTATACTTTATTTCGAGAGTTTATTATGTATGTCATTGTGAAAGGGTGTTGTTTTACGAATTCTGTTTAGGAAGGGTCAATTTCTCGCAGTCTACTATAAAGCGGAATCCAGTATTCTGAGAATGAGCAATTCTATAAAAAATAAATCTTTTAAGTTTAGTGTTTTGTCAAATATCCGTATAAGGACTATAAATTTCTGCCCAGTCGTCTGCCGGCAAACATCGCCGAAGGAAGTTGATAGCAAAGCCGATGACATAGTGAGAAACATGCATTCATTCAGGCCAATTTAGCTATTGTGTCCTAGTCGATGAAGAGAAACACGGTTGAAAAGATGAACAGATAATCAGAGAGTTCTCGAAAACGGTATTTTCGCTTGCAAAACCTTATCCTCCAATGGGCAAGTAATAGGTGTTCAAAGCAGCATAATGCCTGCGTGAAGAGAGTCAGTCGAATCTTACAAACTGTGCATCACTGTTGTTTGAGAATTGGCTGTAAACAAGAAACATCTATGGAGCACATAAATGCTAATGGAGCATCGAGTTCCCAAAATGCTGTGCTGGGGAATGGTGACTCATTTTTTATTTTTCTGATAATTTCAGATGCGACAGTTTTGGGCCGAGAGGCGTTCGACAATGTGATTTTATACTCAGACAGAGATTTCACTTGCATTGGATTGCTGCATATTTTCTTCTGCAATATTGTCTATTTAATTTTCATCTGTCTCATATCGGATCAATGCCAAAAGGCTGTTGTGTGTTGGCTGACGTTTGAGTAGCTTTAACTAGTGGCTACAACAACAAAAGCTATAAATCGAAAAGGATTAAAGGATATTCAGGCAGTGATGTCTCGATGGATATCTCATGTACACCAGTTCATATTGCAAAGTCGACTCGCCGCCTTTGGAAAAACTGAGTTGGATCACGGCACCAAGTTCACCTGAAGCTTTGAGATTACTTGATTGAATTGTCAGCTTTACGATTTCCTGACAAAACACTCGTGAGAGAAAAAATTTAGACTACAATCAGTTCAGAATGACCGGCTTCTTTTACCATCAATCTCAGCCTTCTAGAAAAAGGCATCCAATCTTTGACCAGCAAATGGTTGCATGTATTTGATCATGATGGTGTTATACTGTTGATTGATTAACCTCTATGGAACGATGTGTGCCAGATGAGGTGCGCGGTTTGTTGAAGGCCTTTCTCGCTGCATAAAAGTTTTCTCTTAGACATTTGGTTATTATTTGAAAGCCTAAATTTAGGCAATTTCAATGATCCGCTCAGCTTTCAAAAAAGCTATATGCTACGTTGTAGCGCAGAAAATAAAATCGTATTTCACACTTGATTTTCTTCATTTGCTGTGCTGTTGCTTTGATGTGGCTCTTCACTAAAGTTTTACTAGTTATTAGTTAGCTCAAATCTTAAGGATTTTAGTGACATAGTCGATTTCTTGAAAGGTTATTATAGGACGATGTAAAGGCAAAAAACAATCACATTTCACGCCTAAAAATGTTATCCCGCCGCTCAGACGTCATAGGTGGTCTATTGGTAATTATAGGTGAAGTCTATAGGTCTCAGGCATCTTATCGTTGCACAGAAAATGGAATATCGCCAATAAACCTTTTATTAAGGTTTTTGTTATGCAGCGTGATTGCTTTTTGTAAGGTCCTCCATTTTTGGGCTGTAATGCCACATCCTTGTAAAAAGATAAATAAATGTTCAACCCCTATTGTTCATTTGTATTGCCTCTCTTGCGAGAATGTGGCTTGAAAGCATATCTTTTGCAACTGGGCTTTTCTAACAGAGGCCTGTGTGGAAAAAATTTCAATATATAGGTCGAGTGAGTGTACGAAGAGCGCGCGTTCATCATTGCTTATGATACGCTACTTTTCCCATGAGCACCCATATTCAAAAACGTATTCTTCGGTCTTTCTAGACATTTAGCACTTATTCGACATACAAGATCTCAAAAATTTGGAAGGTGCAAGTAATTGTTCCAAAAGGTCTTCTTACTACACTGTAGCAGTGAAAAGAAAATTTACTTAACACTCAAGCATCTTTCATGACAATTTTTCCTTAAAAACTTCAGCAATTTTTCAATAGCACAAATCTCGAAAAATTTGATAGTGCTCTTGGTTTTCCAAAGAATATCTTTATTGCGCTGCAACACTGAAATTAAGATTGCATTTCGCACGAGACGCGTATACCTTCCACCGGTATGTGTAAGTATATTGCAATACTGGCATCAAATCAACGCCATTCAATAATCAACCGATCGCTCAAGTCTCGCAAATTTGAATGGTGTGCTTGCCTTTGAAAAAAATTTCTTTGCGAGCTGTGGCAACAAGAATAAAACTATGTCAAAAACCTGAGTATTCTTCGCTATTCATGGCTTTTCTCTCAAGCTTTCACACCCACTCGGTGGAGGAATTCTTAACAATTTCAAGAATATGCTTAGTTTGAAAAAAATTCTTGATGAGTTCTTACAGTTAAAAGAATATTGAGTTTTACGTTAGTCGCGCAGCGAGCGTCACATGTGAATTGCGCTGCCCGATCAACTGGGCTCCAAGTGTGGAACTCAATAATCTGTAACAGCGCATTTGAACGTCCTTCTCAAAAGCCAAGCTTGTTATTGAGATTGCTGAGATGTGTGTTATCGAGTGGTTATTGAAAATCTGAATGAAAACCTTTGATAGCGAAAGATGCTCAAGTGTAAAAGGTAAATCTGGTGCTTATATGTTAGACAGCGACAAATTTTTAGGCCAGTATCATTCGCTCGACAAAAACTTTTCATATTAGTACTTGCAGCTACTCGAAGGCTTAAATCTCTGGCTACAACTGCAAATCGCTATTTTTCTGAAACAATTTTTTATAGAACTGTAGCACTCAGAAAAAAATTTCGTTTCTCACTCGCCATTCACCTTCATTTTTATGGACAAGAATTTTCATAGGAGTATTAGAAATCGTTCGGTAGCATAAAATTCTTGCTATAACTCCACGTTCCCGGTTTTTTAAAACACGCTATATAAAGCTACAGCATCCAGAATAAATATTTGTTTCTCATTCGTCTTTCGCATCCACTTTTACCACGCGTATAAATCGATCCCTAGAAGCACGGAAAGCATATCAGCGTGTGGGAAATTTTGCGTAATATTAGAAACTACGTTTCCATCCGAAGCTTCTGTCCATGCGGTGGAAAAGTCCTAAATAAAATAACAATAGTTGTTACCGCTTTAATGCATAATGTGGTATATCATTACTGAGTTATGCGGTAGATTAGGGGATTATCTTGCTGAAAAGTCGATGGTGAAGCTTTCATTTACAGTTCACTCAACTATGAACGTTCTCGGCGACTTTTCTGATTGGTCAACTCAGGGAGCGAAAGGAGCATCAGATCGCCTTTGAAATATTTTTATTCAAGTGGGGTTTCTTTACTACAACGACAGAAACTTCACGTAACGTAGACTTTGGTGCTACCGAAATTATCTACAAGCTCTTTTTGTGCTTCCAGTGATTTGTGCGCGTGGTAAAAATGAAGGAGAAAAGCGACTGAGGAACAAAATGTTGTTTTGGAGACTACAGTGTTATAAACGGGTGTCATAAAAAATGGGCGATGTGCAGTTGGAGCGAGAGATTTATGCTATCGAATTCTAACACTTCTGTGAAAAGTTCTTATACAGCGAATGAGATTGGCTTAACAATTGATAGCCGTCTAACATAAAAGTAGCAAAATATTTACTTCACCTTTACAGTACAATGTAAAAACTATTTGAAAAATTAAACACGCCCTTCAGATTCTCGATATCCAAGTTGAGGAATATTTACTAAAACTTCGAAGAGAAATAAAAGCTACCTTTTTGGATATGAGTGCGGAGAGAGGAAAAGTACCGAGAATACTTCTCTGGAGACACATATTTTTGGCCAATAGTTTGCATGTTGTCGATCTTCTAAGACTTTTATTCAAATACGGTTGTTCCTTCTCACTAAGAATTCCTCCACTATCCATGAGTATTCAACCCTTCTCACTTACGTCGACTGTGAATAATTGGAAATATATGAGTGATTGGTATAAACTTAGTTATCGTGAGAGTTTTCGATGAAGAGGCATTGAATATGGCATGCGTAATAATTTTCAATAATTACTAGTTATTATCCAACTTTTATTTACTGCGAAGACTCTTTGGTGTTGTATTATGCTAGGGATGAGCAAAACTAGAGGTGTTTCCCGTGATCTCCTTTGTACAATGCAATACAGTTGATTGAATTAGAATTCTTTTTTATTGCACAGAAGAGAGTTTTCATCAGATTGCACGTAAAGAAAGTTTTCCTTCGAAAATTTGCAATGAGAAAAAACCCTCAATTGAACAACGAAAATCGCATAATTCGCTCTGAGTGCATTGATTTCTATAGCCGCCCGTTAGGGGTCAACTTCTCTGAAAAAAAAAACAATAATGTGGAGTGCTGTGCAAAAACGTTTGCGTCAGCCGGGATTTGAACCCAGATCTCACTCTTTCCGGACCGTCGACAGTTGGCTGTTGGCAGACAACGCGTTGCAGTGTAAATAAGAGTGCTGTGCAAAACGAGCGTCGGTTGTGCAACGGTTAGCATTGGCTCCCGGAAAGAGTGACATCTGGGTTCAAATCCCGGCTGACGCAAACGTTTTTGCACAGCACTCCACATTATTGGGTATACTGTAACATCATACCACTGCAAGTGGCAGTCAAATAAAAAGAATTCTGAAAAGAAAAAACGATTAAATCAAAAGTTTCGAAATGCATAAAAAACTGTGGGGCGATCCCAATATTCAATTGTAGGAAATGATAATGTGTAGAACGATTGCTTAGAGCGTACTAGCAGCTGATGGCTTTAGGATGCACTAATAATTGATCGTAAGAAGAACGAATTCGCTGAAAGTAGAATAACTTGTTCACTCTACTGGTTTGTGTGGCAGATTGTTGGTTAGTGATTTTCTTATTCGGCGTACACGAGGTGATTAACAGACGATTTCTTCAATACGGTATAGGCAGTACAATAAAGGCAGTTCCAATAGTTTCGATTTTGGCGGTTTCCCTTTGTTCTAATCCTAAAGAAGTCAAACTGACGTACAATCTACATTGCTATACATTTTCCTAACCAAAGTGAGAGAAACGCGAACGTAAACTCAAATTTTGATAATAAACAGTTTCTATCAAGAACTTTATATTTTGTTGTTTTTTTGCCCAGTACTCATATGTAAACCATTGCGCCAAATCTTGCAAAGGTGATGTATGAGCCTGTCTCAAACCCACAAAATCGATGCGAGATATGGCGCAAAATTCACGCGTGATGACGAGGCACTCACAGTTTTGATTCATATTTGATTTTTGGTATAGATCCAAAACGCCTTGAGAGTTTTACATGTTGAGTTTTTGGATTTCTGTGCTAGAATGGCTATTTTTACCTTATACTGTTTCAGGCCATACTCTATGTCCTGTGCGCGGCGCCTAGTCGGGTTCTAAAACGTTTTAGTTTTGCCGTCTAGGTGCTGTTTCATAGAAGTGCATAATGACCTACCCCTTTCGCCGATGCCTTCGCTGTCCACACTGTTTTAGATTCAGTAAACCGTGCCCGTTCTCTTGCAGCCACCGCTTTCACTATTTACGCATACTATGCCCTTTTTTGCACGTAGTCGATCACACATACGGTTTCAAACTAAGTGGCGTCCATGATTGTTCCATAACATTTCCATCATTGCAGCAGGCTCATTCACGCCTTCTATTTTTGAGCAGCATCATATAAGCATGCTTACATATATCGTACGAAAAAAAGAAGAATAAACCGGATCTTTTGACGAAATTTTCGTCTATGGACATGTTATTTTCTCTCAACCTTCCCGAGAGGCTTTGTAGCCACTGGAAACGGCTACTTACCTAGCCAATTTCAAGATTCTCACCTTCTTCCCTTTCCTGATACACACACGGCAGCTGTTTGCATCACGTTCTTTATGAGTGCCTTTTTTGTATTGAGAGGTGAGAGGAGAAATAATGAATCTGAATATTATTGTTGCTTGGATCTTGGGTACCGCTCTATGATGTAGCCGCTTGTGGATGGCTTGATTTGGATGTTTGAAAATGGAACCAAATTTTCTTCCGATATATCACAGGCGAATCTTAGATACTCTGTTTGTTAGTTCAAATTATCAATCCATCCTCCCCGTCTCCTCTTGTGTGGAAGAGATAACAAAGCAATCATCTGTATATCCTCAGTAGAGTACTGGCCGACAATTAATTACTGGAACTTCTGCTCTCGACATAAAGGCATTGGCAAGAACTGTTGCCAGTTCAACCAATCCACTGGCAGTCCTCCTTTTTGAGTTTCTTGTAGATTATTGTAGTTTGGTAATAATTTTGCAGATTACCGATCGTTGAAAAATGTTTCCAGTAAAAAGCCTGCAACATCCGCGTTATGTAATCTATGAGCCACAAACATACGTTTCTTCTGTGAAGGTACTTTCCAAAATGATCAATGCGCATTCCTCCTACTCCTAAACCAACTATGTGGTAAGAATATCTCCATATAAGTTTCTAATCAGAGTCCTGCGTTGTGGAAGGTGTGCTTTTGAGCTATATTTTTTTGCCCTACAAAGGATTGCGATATGCAATAAAAATAAGAGTAGCTTTTTTCACAAGCATATGACTCTAAAGTCTAAAAAATGCTTGGTCGTTAAGGGAGATAGATTTAGCGCTCCGAAAGCGTCACCAATGAGGAGAGATCTATTGGATCCAGAATCACGAAACGTTGTGCGTTGATAGTTTTAAAGGAGTCATCGGAATGAAGAGTAGTGACAAGTACTCACATAAACAACGGTGAAGTAACATTAGACATAGGTGAGTTAGCGTTAAAGTAGAATTTTGTGCTCTTTCTTCCTGTTTCAGAGTGAGTTGACCTAGAAAATGTTGAGTTCCAATCGATACCCTAAAGTCGACTAGCCAAAAAAAAATGCTCGCCTATGTGAATCAATCTTATTTTTCCTGCTACACTGCAATGAAACGGTCTTTCCAGAAAATAAACACATCGTTGGAGTTGATGAATCGTACGCTATCGATTGCACGATTACTAGTTGTCTAAAAAAAGAACTCTGTCCTGCAAGGAATTTGCTCATGTGATTCATGAGTATTTTCTTTTCGCTGAAGCGTTATAATAATATTTTTTCAAAAGCAACCATATAAAGCAGTAACCAAAGGATTAAGCTTTTGAATGATTTCTAGAAGTGCAGTGAAAAGTTTCGTCTAGAAGAAAAGAGCGCTTCTTCATATGTCGGCGTGTGACAAAGCAGAACTCACGAGTTTTTTGAACTTTTATTGCAGCAAACGTTTTGGCAATTTCGCCTTCATAAGAGACATAGTGACCTACGTTGAGTCTCCACACCGGTTCCTCTTCTTCCTTTCAGTGCTGGTCTTCGTAGCCGTCACACAGACACGAATTGAGTGGTGTGAATTAGTACAAATAAAGTAGCGACCTGAGCCTTGCGTTTCACACAAGGCTCCTGCTCCCCAGCTTCATTTGGCAGTTCTCCACATTACAAAAAGCTCATTCACGACTATCGACCGATTTCATTTTCCACTAGTAACGATCCGCCCTGCAGCAGTCGGATTAGTGTTAATTGACTTATAAGGGAACTGATCTTAAAATTCGACTTGCACTGAAAAGCGAAATTTACGAAACGTTTACCGCAGTGAAGAAATCTGGAAAACTCCTGTAAGCTCAGAGGTCATTCGTACATCCATGAACTTTGAGTTATTCACCAAATTTTAAACCTAAGAAGAGGTTTACACCTGATTCTCACCTCTTTTGGGGGTATGCTAACCATTGAATTAACAGGGCTTTTGCTCCTGTATCGCTCTTTCTGCATATAAGGAATCAGTCCAGGAAGATTTAACCGTTAACGGCTTGGCGTGTTAAGTTTATATTGACATCAAACCTACGTACGCTGTCACTTACTGGATATATGTAATCGTAGAGAATTATTTATTAGAAAGCTTTTTTTGTAGTGACAAGAAGCTGTAACTATTTTTCGTTAACGTTGAGTGATATATAAAACGATGAACTTCGGATGAAGCTGAACCCCACGATTTACTGTTCCTTCAGACGCATGTTCCACTGCAATACAAGAGTTACAGCTCCGCTATTACTCATTTTGCGATATAAGGCACCGATTCTGTCAGTACCATGTCGTCAGCCGCTTGGTTGTGCAAGAACATTTCACATCAAAATAGAGATGGAAGCCACTGGACCTATACAGATTACAAAATTTCTTTGCTTCTATCCGGTTGCGAAGGGACAAATGGAAGATCGACCTCATTTGCTGAATAGAAACTTCCATAAGAGTGTTTAAAACCATTCGAAAGCTGAGACTTCTGGCATCAAACCCACTTTTCCGGCTTTTCGAGTCATTCTTTCATAAAAGGATAAAGGATAAAGCTCTCGGCGTTAATCAATCCCTGAGGGATGCGCCATGCATTCGACTTCAATTTTTTAACTTCGTTTGAGATGACTGAATGCATATCTGGCCTTTACAATAACTCGTGGTGGCCTCCCGCTGAACCGAGTCAGTGCTGCTTCTCCTCCCAAACAAGTCTGAGACCTGTCTGGTACCAATTTACCGACCCCGGAGGGATTGATGGCTTGGTGAGCCATGAGCGCGAGATCGAACCAGTGACTTCGTGTGCGACGCAGGGCACCTCTAACCACTGCGCCACATGCGCTTCTCATCCTTTCATAGCGCTGTAAAATCCGCCAAAAATTGTGTCATATGCTCAAATATTTCTCGCCGGACAGGGGTTTTTCTATGGGCTATTAGTAATGATTCGATAGAGTAATCGTTGCTTATTCTAATGCTGCGCTTATTTCCTCGAAATACCTTTATCCGGAACGCAGTAGGCAAAATTCTAATGTTCTGTCAAAAAGTCTTTGACCAACTCACGTGCGGGTGGCTAGGGAAGCCACGTACGCTGGCACGAAGATCGGTAGACTTTACACTAATCTTACGATATTGCATCAGGGGCACGTGAACTGGCCAAAACTCTCTTGTGCGAACATACGAACTTAACTTATTTTATCTGCCTTATGCATTGCAGATAAACGATCATTTGCGGGATATAAGCACAGAGTTGGAACGAGCAGCGATCGCAGGAATATCGTTTCTATAGCAATGTTATGAAAAAGAGCTTTTTTGAAAACCGACGGCGTAAGGCTGTAGCCTGTACTGCCAGCTTTCCAATGGTTACTATCACTCCTATGAAAAATTCCTGTCCAGCAAATGAGGCGGTCTTTGTTTTCTTCTCTCATTACCGAGTAGATCCAACCCTTCGTTTTACAGCTTCTTCAGCAGTTTTATGATGTAGTAATTGTCGTCGATGAATTTTTATTGATATACTAGAGTCTAAGCCGCAGGAAAAGTGATTGCAGATCAACGGCCTTGTGAAGTAGTGATAGCAAGAATCCCCATTATTAGTGAGACGCGAGTTTAGCTCCTTTCTTAGGTACAAAGTTTTGCATGTTAGTGATCATTCTTAGATACACAGTTACAGCATCGTATCTAAAAAAATGCGATGTGGCAAAGAAATCTTGGTAGAAAACATATGAATACGAAAAAATTTTCAAGAAAAAAAATGAAAACCAAGAACTACGGCTTGGTATAAAGCTCTCGTTACTATAACGCAAAACAATGCTAGAACATTTTTGGCATTGCGCCGGATATCATTACAAATAGCTATTGACTCGTTTACTATTCTCCCCCAAAGGCGTTTCTCCAGATACTGAGCACAATAATGTTCTTTTGACACACATTTGTTTATGTAGGAGAACATTTCGTTTTGGACGCATCTTAGAGAGATGCGCAGTAGTTGTGTTTCAATGCTCAGTATCTTTGAAGAGTCCTTTGGTAAACCGCATAAATATAGCTTCCTAGATCTTATAAAATTAGGAATAAGTTTGTATCTCAAGCAGCGGCGAAGAAAGTAAACCTTTTGTCGCATTAAGACAATGTTTTGTCTTAATGACAATACGTCCTTGACAAGTCGAGAATATCTTGCTGGTACATATTGCAACAATTCAAAAGTTCGACTTTCTATAAACCTCGGCATAATCAATTGATATATGAAAATGGAGAAAACTTATCTTGATTAGCTGACGCGAGGTTGATAAAACAGTTGTAGAAATTCGGCTGACGTTTCGGCGACCCGCCTTCTTCAGAGCCTGGACATATATAGTGACTAATGCTAGAACAGAATTTGTAAGTTTGGATTAAAGATTTCTATTTGAGAACTGAGAATGCTAGCTGATAACACGCGCACTTCCATTGTGGGTAAGTGGATTCTCTGTTGAAGCTGAGTGAACGCCAAGTTCTACACACACAACATATAACACATTCAATATCATCATCAAAGACGCCCTATGTAAGTGCAGAACTCATTCTCGATACCTTACAGCGGCGAAGATAAATACATGAGTAAGGAATGTATAAGACAAACTGACAATCTAAACACAGAGCTCATCCTCTGAAATCATCGACCACTGAAGGGTAGTATATGGTCGCTCTTCATACGCTTTTATCACCCTTATCTGCTGTTTATGACATAGCATGATTATGTGACTAAATTCGTTGGGATTACTTGAGTGAGGTAAGGCTGTGAAATAGTAATTACTGTAATAAATAAGGTGAGAATGTAGTACCAGGAGCGATTCAAGCCACTAATGCACCAGGGACATTATGGCAGCGCACTGGATGTGGTATAAAGTGTAGTTTAGTTAGTTGTGTATTTGAAGACGAGAGCTCAACAAATTGTGAGTTTGTGTGAGTTTCCCACTCGACACTTTTGTTGTTGCCTCAGAGCCACACTTTTCACAATTGAATTATATTGCTTCGATATGATATTATTACAATTATAGCAGTGCATGAATATATAGGCAGAATACACTGAGATCAGACACCATAATAATTAAAATTGAGATCAGATGGAACAACCAATTTGCTTACATTCACATTAGATGGGCGAGTTTTGAGGTTAACATAAACTGAAATCGGGTTTAAAAAGGCGGATTCTAGAACAAAAATGCAGTCCATACATACACTATTCATTTGAGTCAAAAGAGCGGTTGCGTTAGTTCTGGGACAAACAAAAAGTGCATTAACATCCGCAACAAAAAATGGGTGGAAGATGATCCTTTGAAATAAGTAGGAAATTACATGTGGTAAAATGTAAGAGCAATTCCAAGTGAGTTACACTTAAAAAGGACAAACGACATTAGTCATTCTATCGGGAATTGACTATAGAAGAACTGGGACACTGATGTTAAATATGGCAGTCATAATGTAGAGGAGAAAAAGTATCAACAGAAGCTTCAATATCGTGTGATCGAAACTGATGGAAATGACAACTTCATAATGTTGAAGAAAAGAGTTGATTACATAATAAGCATAGAACATCTACAGCCTTGTTCTGAGCTTGTAACGTTCTATCAAACTGTCACATCAAGAATGTAAAAATAGATGGTCCTGTTCAGTATAGAATTTGTATCAACTAGTAACAACTCTAATACTACAACAATCCCATGTGGAAATCCATCCTGTTTAGCGGCAGCATTTTCATCCTCACTGATCACGGTATTAAACTATTCAACGTAGTGTTCAACCTAATTAATAATTTTGAACGTACTATAGAGAAAGTAAAGTAGTTGAATTGCAAGCGACGACGTGAGGTGATTCTGACCCAAACGTCAGTCCAAAGAGAAACCAGATCAACTCATTGATAGTTACGAGATTTTGCACATACTAACTATGAATAGGTAAATATCACCTCACAGTAAAAAATGAGGTTTTGTCCGGGATCGCCTAATCTGCTATTAGTATAATAGCCACCAAAGATCCTTTTGCGAAATAAACAATTTCCAAAAATACTGCCTCTTGATGATAATATCCCCACCAATCAAAACCTTTGTTGCTGAACAAAGTACCAAAATATGTTCACCCACAACGTAGCACAAATGAAGAGGATACTAAGACGTGTCTGCCAAACGGAAGCAAATAAATAAAATTTTTGTCTTTCGCACTAACGCAGCATTGCCATAGCCGTTCGAACGGCAAAGGTAGATTGTGACGAATTATTTTTGATTAGAAAGCAGCAGGAAACCCTTGAATAATACCTTCTGAATTACAACGGTATAATTCTCTCCTCTTTCCATCCTTTCACATACCTTTACCTCTTTCCGTTACCGTTAAAGATTTGTTTCGGTCTGCTTTCTTCCTAAAAAGACAGCTACTGCGTGCTGCTTCACAAAGTTGAAAAGTAAGGCATTCAGTTGATAAGTGGACGAGTCAGATGTCAGTCTTTAAAAGAAGTCTATGTGGAATATTAGACTTTTGCAAAGGACTAGTGAAACTTATGCCTTCTGTGCTATTGACTCGTTTACAATAGCACGATGCGGTCACAAAAGTCCTTCTCAAGCATTTCTCGCATTAGTCGTTGTAATGATTCGTTGGCCTGTCAATAACGGAGCATTGTTAATTAATCCTTCATATGATCTATCATCTTCTCGAAACTCCAAACAAGACACCGCGTTCTCGCTTCATGGCAATACGTCTCCAACTACGTTTTCAAACTTGATCCAAAAATTTAGAAATTTGTTTCCTCGAAGTAGTGGAATGTATCAGATAACATTAAACAAACTATTCTTCGCCTTTTCAGATGCAATTCTACCAACACTTCAGCAACAAATCAAGTCCTCCCTCATATCGCATTTTTGCACATGCCTGCCCAACAATGGAGCTGTCACGGGAAGTCATTCGCAACTTACTCTTTACGAGTTAGGTTGTTAATCATTTTCCGAGACCGAAGTAAGCAGATGGCCGATTTATTGAAACTTGTTGTAAATCGATCAGACCATCAACGTTGAACGATGTTGTCAGCAGCTGAATCGTTGTAGTCAAGGAATTTCTTGTCACCGCCATCGCCAGATCATTTTGCTTCAAGACCATGCAGAGCCACACGTTGCCAAGAAAACAACAAAGAACATGACCGATTTGGGCTGGCAGCACTTGGAATGTCCGTTGAATCGCCAGATCTATCTCCGTCCGATCTCTGTCTCTTTAGATCACTGAAGCAATTGTTAGACAAGAAGAAGTTTCGAGACATCAATCATTTGCGTCGAAAATTGGCTGATTGGTTTGCAATGAAGAATAATGAGTTTTATGAACGCGGAACTGATTTGTTGCAGGAGCGTTGCAGATTTGCATTTAGGAAGACAAAGAATGTTTAAATTGATGTTAATTGATACTTTTGATTATTTGGGAAATAAATTTTTGAATTTCTGAATCAAGTTTGGAAACTTAGTTGGAGATCTAACAATGTGACGTGACTCCCATAAAGAATAATGCGATGTTATTGTAAATTCTGATGTACTGTTTTCTCAAGTAATATCATAAGGCTTAATGGACTATCCTTTGTAATAACTCGATATAAAATTATTCACTAAAGAGAAGATGATATATATACATTTATCCGAATGCCAACAGTTATAGTCTAGTGAATCTCAGATCCCAGCAACCCGAAATCCTTGTAGAGACCCCATACACTATCAGAACTGTTGAAGAAAGTCGTAGTCGCACGAATACTTCACAAGGATCTTCAACCCTTTGGCGATTACATGACTCGCTTCGTAGCAAACCGTCTGAAGCCAAATCTTACTCAGGTACTGTAATGGCGGCGTCGCGTGTCGTGGTAAGCAAGCAAACAGCCAGACATGCATGCACAGACATGCAGATGCTCCCTGCCTGCGACTGCCCTGCATGCTCGGTGCAACGCCACCTGCCTATCAACGGTGACTCTCAATGGAGGTTTTGAGGAATTCTTACGTGTGTATCTGTGTGTTTCGTTCAGCATAGCTCGTTCGATTAATCGTCACGCCGGCTTAATCGAACAAGGCAGCGAGTTTGAGATAGAAGCTAAAACTGAAAAAAAAAATTCGGTTCAAATGCAATAGATCATACAACATATGGAATGACTTAGTGGATAGGCCCAGTCGAACGATTTGTAATGATAAATTATTGACAAACCTGCTCATCTGAGCATTCTGTCTTGCCCTATGTGTCATCATACTGATTATCAAACATGATATGTCAGAGCGACACCCTGACGCGTTGCATCTGGTCATGCAGCGTCGCTCCGATTAATATGGAGACCTGCAACGATTTGAAAGTACCGAATGATTTGGCACCATCCGAAATACTAAATGAACCTATTCCACAGGCCGAACATGAGATGGAGGCTGAAACTGAGAAAAAAAATTGGTCGAAGTGCAATCACCTGTACCACCTGTCGTCCAGTTCATCGTCAAGTGACTCGAGCGAGTACCAAAAACACTTCCATTTTTCCCTATCGCGTGCAAGAGCAGCCCAGTGGGTCCTCCTCGCTTCAGGGACTCGCTGGGCATCATGTCTTTCTTCTATAGATTTCGTGAAGAAATCGAACGAACGGGTCGGTGGTCTTCTTGTAGAGCGCTTGATGTCCTGAGGAATCCAGTCGGTAACGGCTCTCATCCATCGATTGTCCTTGAAGCGCATCACGTGGCCGGCCCACCTTATTTTCGACATCCTGGCGAGTGGAATGGCGCCTCTGATTTTTGATTGTTGACGTAGATTGGAGCATCAAATCCTTTCTCTTATTTGCGAGATGAGGAATCCTCACATCGGTCTTTCGACTGCGTGTTCGATAACGCCAAGTGATTTTTCATCTTGCTTACGTAGCGACCAGGATTCTGCTGCATACGTTAGGGCAGCGATAACTGTCGAGTCAAAAAGTTAGGCACAGACTCGGATCCTCTTTGTCCTCTTCACTACATCTTCGAGGCTCTCAAACGCTCCCCAAGCCGCCCGTTTCCTCCTGCTCAACTCTGGAGCTAGGTCGTCATCATGTTCATTTCCCGACCTAGGTAGACGTAACTGGAGCATTCGGAGATTGTCATTCCGTTGAGCATAAATGGGGAATTCGAAACCCATTCGTTCCTCATAAACATCTTTTTAGTTAGATTTAGTTGAAAACCAATCTTTCCACAGGCGTTATCGAAATTGGTCAACATTCGTTCCGCTTGCCTGAAGTTTTGCGTAATGAGAACAATATCGTTAGCAAAGCGAAGATGGTTTATTTGTCGACCGTCAATTTTCACTCCCATTTCGTCCCATTCTAATGATCGCATGACGTTTTGTAAAGTGACAGTGAATAGGTATGGCGAAATGTCATCGCCTTGTCGAACCCCTCTTCTTACGTCAATGGTGATATTGTTGTAAAATGGAGATATTCTGGTCGTAAAATCTTTATAAAGCTCACGAAGGATCATTATGTACCGAGTAGGGACGCCCTGGTTATCCAGAGCCTCTATAACCGCTTCTGTTTCCACTGAATCAAAGGCTTTTTTCAGATCGATAAAAGTGAGACAGAGTGGTTCCTTGTACTTTCGTGAAACTTGAACGAGTCTTGTAATCGTGTGGATGTGGTCTATGGTACTAGTCCAACCCTGCTTGTTAGCATGGCTGTCCTTCGTTCAGTGTTCTGTCAATCCTGTTTAGGATGACTCGAGTAAATAATTCATAGACAAGGGACAGTAAGCAGATTGGGAGATGATTGCCTATGTCGTGAAGGTCTCCCTTTTTGAACAACAATACGGTCTTGCTGGTTTTCCACTGAATGGGGACCTCGCATTCTGACAGGTAGCGAGTGAAGAGCCGAGCCAGGGTGCTGTGAGAAAGGCTGCAGGCTCTTCAGGTGTTCTGGTCTTATCCTGTGTGGACCGGGTGTTGTTCTGTCCTTCACCGACGATATAGCATATTGGATTTTGGAAGGGACGACCGGTGGAACTACATATTCGTCCTCTTTCAATTTATATGACGGCAAGAGGACATGGCTAGCGAAGAGATCTGAGTAGTATTGATGAATGATTTTTTCCATAGCCGTTCTGAATGCTGTAACTGTCCTTTTAGGGTATCGGTGTGCAATCATTTTGGTCTTATGGCTGGCGAAGCCTCGCTGGGCATTGCGAATGCTCTTCCCAGCTTTTGCAGCTTCTGCCATAACTGCTGCTCTTCTCTCTTTGAGGTCCTCTTGAATCGCTTCTCTGCAGTGTTTCGCAAGTTCAGACTTAAGGTTTGGTTGCCTGTCGCTCGTGCGATTCCGCGTTGACGTATCAGCTCGAGTGTCTGCGGAGACAAGCGCCTCTTCGTGACCTTAGGACTCTCAGCTTTCATAGCGCTAACGTGAATATATTCAACAAGTCGATCGTATTTTTTGTCGATGTTGTCGACAGCGGTATCCTCCCAAGAGCCGGCTAATGATTTGAATACATCCCAGTTTATGGTAGTTCTGGGACTTCGTTGTTTGATTTTAGCGGCTTTCTCTCCTCTCCTCGAAAAACTGAATGTCGCGCGAAGGAGGCGATGGTCTGATCCCGTGTAGAATTTAGGAAAAAAACTCAGTTTCCTCCAGACTTTTCGAGGAAATAGCGTTTCAGTCATCATAACAAGAATTTGACAGAAGTTGTCCATAAATGCACATGCACTAGTCTTTCCTTCCAAACGGCTTCACCATCTACTACAGTTCAATTGTGAATAGCTATTGCTATTTCTAGAGTGCCATTGCAGACTGTTTTTTCTTCTTCACGTAGAAATCTCGATATTTCGACGTTTGTCAGCACATCGCGAGAGATGAAACCGTCTCCGGAGAGATTTCAAGGGATTATTGGATTTTGGATAGTTCACAAAACTGCGGACTGTTTTGTTAGTGTCTCTTTCTTGGTTATCGTATGTTGGTGTCCTCTGACGCTGTTACGACTGTTGACAAGAAAGAATCAGAGCACTTCAATAAGCATGAGATTAGTCTCATGCATTTCATGGGAATTTTACAGTTTCTTCTGTGGGATTTTTTCACTGAAGGCCTAGATAATATTGATCTTTATTTTACTTTGCTGCACCGCCATATCCAACGGCTTTAGTGAAGCGAAAGCGCGCTTTGGTGCAGCTGTACAATGCCAGACCGCACACTGCCAAAAAGGTTTCGCCGCATGCCATCTACAAATTGGCTACCAGATTGGGCTCTATCCAGTTTGTTCCTTTATCGACCAATGCAGCAGTTGTCGAAGGCTCGCCGTTTTGAACCGTTCGATGAAGTAGCAGAAGCATGTCAAGAATTCTTTATTCGCAGTCGAAAATAGCTTGTTTCGATCACGTTCAAAACTTGGCGGACCGATGGCACAAGGTCGTAGAAAACGATGACATCATTTTGAAGAATAATTAAGACTGTTTTATTTGGAATTCATGCACGAATTTTCAGTTTTCTACAAAGGTTTCAGAACTTTCTTTTCCACCTCATATAATGTTGCTAATCAGATTCAGAGCTCCTGTTGCCTTTGTCAATTTAATCTTGCAAAGTAATAAATAGCTGACAGCGAGTGAGATAGCATCATCTGGGTTCAAATCGATTTTCTGTATTCGATCTCAACATTATCCTTTGCAATTTTTTCCACATCAAATCATTAATCCTGACGATCCCTTATAAGTAACCAGAGTGAATCCTGGGATTTTTTAAAACTAGGTTAGCTGTCACTACTACTGCTTTTACAATAATTGTTACCGATCTCGTGTCATTCAAACGCTTCTCTTCAAATTTACATATATTGATGCAGCGGTTTATGAAAAGCCGGTCTTTTGAACTATTGAGAGTGAATTCTATTTATTTGCGATACTGATTAATGACTGGGGAATGACTGATATTTTGTTTTCTCATGCATTTTGCTTATTATATGATGATCCTATTACTCTGTTTGATACTTGTTTTAGTCTATTGCTTTTGAAAATCTTAAGTAACTCATTCAATTCGTCCTTTAATAATGGATTTGATCTTTTCAATGTTGCTACGTTATATTTCGATGTGGTTTACGGACCGTTCAAGAGTTATTAACATCATCAGAGCCACTCCGCCTCTATCATAGCCACAAGGCTCCCACAGTAGATACGCTGGCAGCCATAAATTCTTGTCGAGAGCATACTGTCCTTTGTCGTCCTCTCCCTGTGGTAGGCGAAAATGGTTGTGGTGATGGCCATACCGCCAAAACTGCTCTCAAGTCGCATCGAAATGCGACTATTTAACTCCGATAACGCTAGAAAAATTCTTAAAACTATTTTATTCTATTACTAGATTTCTGATTTTGTTATTCATCTACTATTTGATCGTTTGGTACTCTTCCGTAATCTCCAATCATCATTTAAACCTTTGGGTTAAACCATGCAATTGCAGAAAAGCTTTCTTTCGCCGTTTTGCTCACTTAGGTTTTTGTTTTCATCCTACATTGCAAAATAAGCCCGCTACTAAGCCTAACCTTAAGCAGTGTAAGCCTATAATTGCAAATCGTAATCTACTTTTCGCCTTTGCAACTCTCGATGAAGAACTATTGAAGATCAGATATAGCTTCAGCTCCATTTCAACCTATACTGTATAATAATTTCTAGAGATTGCTCAAAGACCATCCACAGGCTCTACTCACCTGAGTTTGATACGTCGCAAATGCTAAAAATTCCCTCCACGCGGGCATCCTCAAATCTTAAGCGAGCGAACACTACGGGCGGAGTGCGGATTTCAACATTGTTTTTCGCTGTTCCAGCGCACTAGAGGGGTCTTTTTAGGAAACAAGTAAGCATCGGAATTGCCGAGATTTACTGTAGCGAATGACTGCTAAAGCTCTTAGGAAGAGCGGAAAAGACGTTGTCGTTTGGGAGTTAAAAACTAATGGGAATGAACAGAATTGTACCAGTCACTACTTGAATTGTGATTTTGTTATTCGTTTACTTTGATAGGTTATGTGATTTTCCTTTTTTATTTACTCATTAGCATATTTGGTTCCTTTCGATTATTCGAGAGCAAATGCAGAGACGACGTCTTTCGCTAGACAAAGACCATCTAGTGCACATTAGTATTCATATGAAAACTAAGATCTTGTTCACTGCGCTACGTGGCCATTTTCTGGAAAAGTCATTTTTTAACATTGTAACAGAAACGAAACATTTGTGTATCTGTATGCGTTTTTCTCGCAGGAGGAATCTCTTCCTTTGCACTATTAATAATCATTTGATAAAGTACAATTCAGCTATTCCAATGCCGTGCTTGCTTCCTGGAAAAATCGCTTCTCTGAAGTGTAGCAGAGTAAACAAAATTGATTATCATACGCGGCCATGCGCTTTTTGGCTAATCATCGGCTTGGGAGGAGAACCACGTAGGGGCTGCCCATGGTTCCAACACGACGATCAATTGATGGCGCTATGCGTTAGACATGTGAAATGCGATTTTTGTATCAAAGTAGGAAATTCTCTTAAGTTTCGAAAAATTCCAAGTAAAACGTATGATTCTCTTTATATATTTATATGCTCTTCCTGCTTCCCATCAAGTAATGGTGATATTGCACAGCCGATGTGAGGCTCAATTTTGTTTTGAATTTTACACTTTACAAAAACGTGTTTTCAAAAAATACTGGCTTAGCGCAGTAGCCAGAGATTTAACCTTGAATGGCCACTAGCACTCTTATAAAAAAGTCCTTGTCCACTTCCATCTCTCGGGGATTACTGTATCGGTAACATAATTTTTTTTGAAGAATATGACAGCTTTGGCTTGCTACATCGGCAGACCCCGCAAGTCATCCCGAAGCTAGACATGCATTCAAATCCTCACACCGAAGCTAAATAGAGAATATAGAAGCATGGCGCATCTCTTATGGCTTGATTAGCGACAAAATCTTTGACTTTTTTTTTCAAATGAAGTCGCTGTTGTGTTTGCAATGTTTCACTCAATGATGTTTCCAATGAATTAATAGTCGAAGGAAACATTTGTTTTTTTCAGATTCAGCAAGAACGGTGGCATTTAGTAGAACCTTAGAAGAGGTTCGCTTAATATTTGGATGATTCAAAATCATTTGGTACTTTCAGATCGTTGCAGGCTTCCATACTAGTCGGAGTGACGCTGCGCGACCTGGTACAGCGTGGCAGGGTGTCACTCTGACATGTCACACACGATGTATTATCGAACATCTGGAGTGGCACTATGCTGACATGAATAAATATGCCGATAACATTTTGTTACAATTCGTTTGCCTGGGACTATCCACTAAGTCATTTCATACATTGTACAATCTATTGCACTTCACCACGGACTTCCCTCTTCGAGGGATCCCGCCCGGTTAGTCGCGAGTGCACGTGGGCGCGTCCCCAGGTGGTGGATAGGGAAACAAACGCGAAACAAAATCGACCGTGTGCTTCCTAGAGACACAGGTGGATTCAGGGGCTGAGCTCCATGCTTTTGCAGCGCCGACTTGACAGAACTCTAATTCTGCGAGTCAAGTCGGCCAAAAGCCAGCAATCAAGCGCCTAGTACATGGGAGGCGGTTAGGAGTCACCTCCACCAAACAAGCTCCTACGCTTCTCCAAAAGAAACTGGTAAGCTACTCGTGAGTAGTCAGCCCCGCATTTGGAGACTGACAAGCTATACGTTGGGTAACAAAGTGCCAAAAACAGTTACAAATATGTGCCTCATTCCCTTGACCCCGAAAGAGCTCCTGATACGGCAGTACAGGAAGGACGAGTACGGAAAGGCTGCTAAGATCTCAGAGACAAACTAGGCTGCTAAGATCGAAACAGACTAAAATGACGATCTTTACCTACAATACAAGAACCCTTGCTCACGAATCCGCTGTAAAAGATCTATAGAATCAAACAGAAAGAATAAGGTACGACGCCATTTACCTGGCTGAGAGGAGATGGCGCCATCCTTTTCACGCTGTTTATGACACCGCAGAACAAGTGTTCCTTGGAACATCGACAGCAGAGGTGTCAATGGCGTTGGCGTCCTCGTCAAATAGAATTTGACCATGAGCATTGATTCGTTTGAACAACTAACAACCCGTATCGGACGATTACGTTGAAACGATGTACTTCTATTCCAGCTTTGACCATCTTCGTTGCTTACGCACCAACATCAAGCTTTGACAAAGACAAAGTCGAGGCGTTCTATATGAACCTCGAAAAATTCTTTAGAAAAGATCATACATTCTTCAAAGTCATTGTCGGAGATTTCAATGCAACAACTGGACCTAGAAGAACGTCTGAAGAACGTCACATAGGGACCCACGGACTAGAATGGAAGGAACAGGGTGAGAGGCAATCTGAGTTTATTATGACGACCCAAACCATCCATGGTAGCTCGCAATTCCAAAAGCCTCTTTCTCAGCGATGGATGTGGGAGTCTCCCAATGGAGAGTACTACAGCAAAATAAACCACATTTTAGTAAATCGAAGGTTTTGCCTGACCGATGTCGCTGTTGTTCCCAAGTTCTACACGGGATCAGACCATCGCCTCCTTCGCGCGACATTCAGTTTTTCGAGGAGAGGAGAGAAAGCCGCTAAAATCAAACAACGGAGTCCCAGAACTACCATAAACTGGGATGTATTCAAATCATTAGCCGGCTCTTGGGAGGATACCGCTGTCGACAACATCGACGAAAAATACGATCGACTTGTTGAATATATTCACGTTAGCGCTATGAAAGCTGAGAGTCCTAAGGTCACGAAGAGGCGCTTGTCTCCACAGACACTCGAGCTGATACGTCAACGCGGAATCGCACGAGCGACAGGCAACCAAACCTTAAGTCTGAACTTGCGAAACACTGCAGAGAAGCGATTCAAGAGGACCTCAAAGAGAGAAGAGCAGCAGTTATGGCAGAAGCTGCAAAAGCTGGGAAGAGCATTCGCAATGCCCAGCGAGGCTTCGCCAGCCATAAGACCAAAATGATTGCACACCGATACCCTAAAAGGACAGTTACAGCATTCAGAACGGCTATGGAAAAAATCATTCATCAATACTACTCAGATCTCTTCGCTAGCCATGTCCTCTTGCCGTCATATAAATTGAAAGAGGACGAATATGTAGTTCCACCGGTCGTCCCTTCCAAAATCCAATATGCTATATCGTCGGTGAAGGACAGAACAACACCCGGTCCACACAGGATAAGACCAGAACACCTGAAGAGCCTGCAGCCTTTCTCACAGCACCCTGGCTCGGCTCTTCACTCGCTACCTGTCAGAATGCGAGGTCCCCATTCAGTGGAAAACCAGCAAGACCGTATTGTTGTTCAAAAAGGGAGACCTTCACGACATAGGCAATCATCTCCCAATCTGCTTACTGTCCCTTGTCTATGAATTATTTACTCGAGTCATCCTAAACAGGATTGACAGAACACTGAACGAAGGACAGCCATGCTAACAAGCAGGGTTGGACTAGTACCATAGACCACATCCACATAATTACAAGACTCGTTCAAGTTTCACGAAAGTACAAGGAACCACTCTGTCTCACTTTTATCGATCTGAAAATAGCCTTTTTTTCAGTGAATCAGAAGCGGTTGTAGGGGCTCTGAATAACCAGGGCATCCCTGCTCGGTATGTAATAATCCTTCGTGAGCTTCATAAAAATTTCACAACTAAAATATCTCCATTCCACAACAATATCACCACTGACGCCAGAGGAGGGGTTCGACAAGGCGATGAAATTTTGCCAAGGCTATTCACTGCCACGCTACAAAAGTCATGCGAACATTAGAATGGGACAATGTGGGAGTGATAATTGGCGATCGGCGTGAGCCATGAGCGCGAGATCGAACTATCGCCCATGTGTGCAATGCAGGACATCTCTAACTACTGCGCCATATGCGCCTCCCCGCCCAACATGCAGCAAAATTTTTTGATCTGCGACAGAACATTCGATCTCTTGACAGTTTTCAACGAAAATTCGTAATAGAGCCAATAATTAGGAAATCAAGGACAATTTTTCGATTATTAAAAGGCTGATCTCATGACGTCACATACTTATCGTTTTATAAAAGGGATCTAGATCTATCGACTCATAGATTTAGTTCTTTTCGATTAGAAGAGAGCAAACCAAAAACCGATTTCATTCGCTGAAGAGGAACTTTTCATAGGAGTGTCAGTAAATATTCGAAAACTCAGACTTCAGGCTACGCTCTTATGTCGCCGATTTTCGAAAAAGATTTTTCTTGGCACTGCTACATTAGGAGTTTCTTTTCTTCAAACACTCATATTGCTCGGCTCTTTCTATGGACTATTAGTAATTATTCGATGACGTTACCGAATTTGATTTAAACGTTCTGCTTATATCCTAAAAAGACCGTTTTTTCTGAAACGCTGCAGGCAAAATAAGTCATTTGCGATCCATGGACAATCTGGCCAATTTACGGGCGCGTGCGTGAAGTGCCATGTTAACTGTTGAAGCGAGGTTTCTGTACGAGTTCTGTTCATCTGCTTTTTTGTGTTCGAAATATGCTCCCAACTGATTTACCGCCCCATCTTAGCTGGGAGATGGTCTGGGTGTTGACTGTTAACTACAGCGGAGGGCTCAAACCCGAGCAGAGCTACCCAAGCTGAGAAGTCCGACGTTTCCGCCTGTGAAGTTAAGCGAGTAAACCATACCAGGAATAACCGCCATGTTGCAGCTATTAGTTGCAAAGTGGTAGTATACCTCTGACCCAGAAGACCCACGACTGCTGTAATGTGGTTACGACGTGAGGAAGCCTCGGCTAGACTTACTTTGGGACTACAGGAAACGAAACAGGTAGAACAGCATAATCTCTCTGTGCTGGGGCCGGCGCTATCCGTGAAAACTGGACGTCCAAGTAGCTTAGTAAGTGCAAACCATGAACCCTGAATAAATAGGATGGAAGAAATATCTCCGACGACCTTCAGAAAATAAGAGAACCTTATAGGGATAAATCCAGTGATGTTCTTTATCTTGTAGGCAGAGATTAGGAAATTCTGGTGCTCTCTGTTGCAGGTAATAACATGCAGGTGATGGCATTCTGTATAGTACGTGCCGTAACCTAGTGGTTGTGATGTTCGTCGCGGCGCGTGTGGAACCGAGCTCCATCCCCTACACTCCGCGACAATCAACAAATAGGCCCTGAGGAACGCTTATAGCCAGGCTATAATTGAAATTTCAAGGGGACACGCTCGGTCAGTATTCTACGTCATTCAACAAGAAGACGAAAAGCGAATAGGATGGTCGACTACTAAGATGCGCACTAAAAAAATTGTGATGAAGGGCCGTGAAATAATGCGAATACGAAAAAATAGTATTTGGTATAAGGTGAAACATGGTGACATAGTGCTGGAAGGAGCAAGTGTGGCGAAGTGGTTTGAGGTATTTTGGGACATCTCAATGGCTAGAAAGGAAATTTTCATAGGAGTGTTGGTAACCACTCGAAAGCTGAGACTTGAGGCTACAGCCCTAAATCTCCGATTTTTCAAAACACCCCTTTATAACGCTGTAGTATCCAGATCAAAAATTGTGTTTCGCACTCACCTTTCGCCTTCATTTTTATCACGCATATTATTCGCTGAAACCTAAAAGTTCTTTAGTGTGTGGAAAAATTTTCGTATTATCTTGGTTAATCGCTCTATCTAGAGTTTCTTTCAAAGCGGAGGAAAAATTCTCAATAAGATGTCAATATATTGACCGCCCACATTTCGCCACCTCTGCCACGGAGCTCGTCTTGTTGAATAGTCGGTAAACAACGTTGCCAAACACGTGAAACTCGATCTTATTTTCCCTGCTAAACTGTATTTCCAGAAAATTAGCACATCGCTAGAATTAGGAAACATTACGCTAGCAGATGATTGCTAATAGTCTAAATAAAGACTTCTGACCCGCAAGGTTTGAAGCACAAATCAAAGACCAGAGAAGGTCAAAAGATCAAAAGCGCTTTTTGAAAAGTAAACACATTTTTGGGCTTTTAGAATCTTTTGCTATAATTTGAGTATTACTACTCTAAGGAAGGAATTTCGTCCAGCAAAATATAGTCAAGACAAGAGGGTATAAAACACGTAGTTTTGTGTATCATGATCTTATTCTCAATGCTCCAGCGTTCTAAAAGGATGTTTTGAGAACGCGGCGACGTGGCGTTAGCCTGAAGTCTCAGCTTTCAAACGGTTACTAGCCCTCCTATCAAAATTTCCTCTTCAGCGGTTGAGATCGATTTTTCATTTGTTCCCTCCTAATCAAAAACAACCCTTGTTTACTATGTTGAATATACAACAATTTGAACCAAAGAGGCGGCCTACCTAAACTTTTTTAGCTCCGTCTGATGCTGTGGCATCTTTTCAATCATCGACAAATCTTTGATGGATTTCACATCGGCCTTGAAGCCTGCCTTGGTATCTCTGAACTTCTTGAGGAAATTTGTAACCTGAAACATATTATAGACAAAGGAAAAAGCTCTCGCAGTTGACCAATCCCTGCCCGATGCTACACGCACTGCTCTTTATCTGGTACAGATTAAATTGAAAAAAATGCATATTTGGCCTTTATCATAAGTCGCAGTGGCCTACAGATACAATAGGTCACTAATGCACTCCTTCCAGGAAAATTGGTGCCAATTCACCAAACCCGAACGCATGAAAGATTGTTGAGCCTTGTGTTGAGCGACCGCGTGTGTGTCGCGGAGCACCTCTAAAAACTAACCTACGCGTGCTCCTTATATGGAACAGATTTAACCAAAGCAAAACATTTCTAAATGACACTATGAATATAGTTAACCTCTTGTGAGACAATAGCGATGTGTTTGTGACGAGTATCAACCCACAAATCGTCGTTTTCTTCCAAAAGAACATAAAACTTGAGTACGAAGAAAGAGAACTCGTGTGCTGAGAGATCAAATTAAGAGACGAACTAAGAGAACCTTCTTTTCAACGCCATCGTTACCATTGGTTTCATAGCGCCACACATCCTTTCCAATGCCAAGCAAATCGTAGCACATTGACCGTAGCGTCACCTCATGAAGAACTGGAGTTACACCATCGAAGCCGCGATCTTCAACATGAAACAGTTGAGAAAGCTGTGAAGAAAAGACGAGAAAGAGCTGGGCATACCAACTATGAGAAGTTGGTCAGGAGCTTTATCAGCTCCTTCGCCCAATGTAGCATCGTCAGCTTTATAAGCGTCGAGACTGTGTTCAACCAAGTGACCGAGCTCGACGTTTCGTTCAAAATCAGCTCGACAGCTGAGATTCTAGGCTGTTTATCACTGAGTCACGCGAGAGTATTCGAACACGTCAACAGAGAAACTAACCGTATAGATGGCTACTCTCCGAGGATGGTGCATACTTTCGCCAAATGTTCGGCAATGGGTTCGAAAATGTCCGTCATTCTATCTAGGTTTCGTGCATTGTAGTAAGAAAATATGCATGGGAAAATCCAAGGTGTAAACCTGGATGCAGAGTAACATATGCTTTGGGTGCGAGGTGGTGCAGTGGCTAGTGATGAAGTATATATCAAAAACGATATGATAAGCGATGCGCTAGCGATCCTCTCCCCAAGCACTCTCTTGCAACCATTATATTGAAAGCCTTGAGGAACGAGCGCTAGCCCGGCTATCTTTAATATTGCAAGGAAAATAGTCCCCATCAGTCATCTACGGCATTGATAAAGAAGTTGAATTCCTCAAGAAGAAGCCAAAGGAACATGTGTAATGTTCGAACGTCTTTGTAGAGAATAAAGTCGATCTTAGTATCAGAATCACGTGTTTTTGTCTAATGTTTCTGCCGATGCGATGCAAAAATCCTCAATGACATAGCAATATTTGCAGCCGTTTTAACGCATAGAGTGGTAGATCACTATCGAGCTGCGCGGTAGATCAGGCGGTCATCTTACTAACCAGGGGTCGCTGTGGTTTTTCCTTGCATTTCACTCAGCTATGTACCCTTCCGGCGACTTTGTATACCGGCCAAATCACGGGACGGCGTGTGGGGCATAGGCGGAGCGATCTATGGTGTTTGAAATATTGTTATTCAATTGGGCATTTTTTCACCGCATCGACAGAAACTTCAGATAAAACGTAGACACCGATACTAAATAAAATTCTCTACACGCTGATATGATTTTCGTGTTTCCAGCGATTTATACGCGTGATAATAATGGAGGCGAAAGGGAGGTGAGAAACAAGATTTTATTCTGGATGCTAAAATACTGTAAAATTGTGCTTTGGATAAAAGATCACATAGAGTTGTAGCCAGAGATCTAGGCTTCCGAACGATTGCTAACACTCTTAAGCAATGTTTTTGTTCAGCGAATGAGATCAGTTCAAAGATTTGTCGCCGTCTAACATAAACGTACCAAAAAATTTTTTGTATAATAGCACTTATAGGACTTTTACGAAGACTTCTGTAAGCGAAAAACGCCTTATGCACAAACTTCACTGTGGGCATTTCTTGAACAAAAGGAATCATAATAGCTTCATTTTAGATGTCGCTCGATTGCGTATTTTCTTGCGATCAGCAAAAAATCTTTTTTGTAAAATCGAAATTATGTTTCACACTTGAAGTGTTTCGTTGACACGGCTAGGGTCTGTGGATACTCTTTATTAGACTATACTAAAACTCGTTCGATAGCACAATGTTTGCGATACGGAAGCTAAGTACAAGTAAACTTTTTCTAAAAACAAAATTTACTACACGTATTGCGAGTTTTCTTCTCACTATAAAAGTAATATATGCACAAAAAGTGTATGAGCTTGTAAAGAAAATTATGTTTTATCACTATGTTACACGAAACTACAGTTTTCATCCGCAAAAAAGAAAAAAGATCCTTATCAAATAACAAAAAACGTTGTGCATGCGAAATCGAACATGCTAGCGCCCGGAAAGGGTTGAAGACTGATCTTTATCCAAAGCCTGTTGTACGAAGTAGGTATGTCTTCTCTAAAAACGTTAGGGGATGTTTCGGCGAATTCGCTTGCCCAAAGCAACGCTATCAGGAGTAATACTCTTCATATTAACATCGCGCAAGCTTTGGGTATAGGTCAAATCTGCTTGTTATGAGGCGACAAATGAAGAGTCGACCCCTTTCACTGGTCAAAAACTTTTATAAAAAAGGTAGTAATCATTCGAAATTCGATTCCCTGACTACTATGCTACGCACCCTTATGTTGAAAAGACTCTCCTAAACGCTGCAGCATCCAAAATAATATTATGTCCTACACTGGCCTTTAGCCCTCACCATTATTTCGCTGGAAGCCCGAAAAGCAAATGAACGTGTAGAGGTAATTTTGCAGTACTGGAATCATATGTTGCATGCGGAGTTACACTTAAATCACAGACAGACCCGCCTGCCCCTTCCCGTGCCCACAGATCAGCCGAAAATACACCCTCACAAATTTGAACTCAGTTTTAATTTCTTGCTACAGTGCACCGAACAGACCTTTCCAGAAAATAAGCATAGCGTTGGAACTGCGAATACTTACGCTATCGATTAGTTACTCATAGTTCAGGAAACTATTCTGTTCTGCGAGAAATATGCGCGTGTGAAACACAAATGTTTTCTTTTGTTATAGAGTTAAATAGAGGCTTTTCTAAAGAAAGGTCTATGCGGTAGGCAGAGCTTTGAGCTTTCAAATGTCACTGGAAGCGAAATGGAGAGTCGTTGTGCGGCGAAATAGGTCGTTTTTCATTTGCTTCCTGATAACAGAAAAGAACCGAAACCCTATGATGATGAAATATTTGGAAGGACTCAAACCAGAGTTCAGGACTTGGTAATAAAGTACGAGAACAAAATTACTATATCAGGAGGCGCTCACACACGGGCGTCCTCATCGTCTCATGCGGAGGCGAAGATAGAACTCCGGTACCGACGTTAATGAGGACTGAAATCTCAATGCAACACAAAACATAAACAAAAAATTGTGAAGCCCGAAGTGAGAAACGCAATATGAATTGCTGTTTATCAAGCAGCGCTAGAGGGTGACA
Source organism: Parelaphostrongylus tenuis (assembly GCA_019055375.1). NCBI lineage: Eukaryota > Metazoa > Nematoda > Chromadorea > Rhabditida > Metastrongylidae > Parelaphostrongylus > Parelaphostrongylus tenuis. Next base: position 67,471 of record JAHQIW010004528.1, on the reverse strand, counting down.
AATGCACATGCGGCCTTTACAATAACTTGCGGTGACCTACCGATGAATCAAATCAATGCAACTATCCTCCGCCATAAGTCTAGTTTCAATTCACAACGTCGCAAGGATGAAAGACTTGGTGAATATAAGCGCGGGATCGAATCACCAACTTTGCGTGCTACGTAGAGCACCTCTAGCCATTGCACCACATGCGCTATTCATCGAAAAAAATTGAAAGAAACTACACAAAATGAAGTAATGCAAAGCGCTATCAAGTAACCACGATTTTCCAGGGAGCCGTAAGATTCGCTGGTTGATATGTATTTACGGAACATGCGAATTGCGGCGTTCATCTCTGCCCGTTTGCACGTCGAGCGTGAGTGGCGCAAAGGTGCTAAATGACATACGCATGGTCGGTTTCGATGCACAAGGCTCGCTTCCACGCTAAAGGCTCACGAAATCGTTCGCCCCTAGTGGTGTCGATGAAGTGATACTCGACTTGCGCCAGAGGATAGCAGCACTGCCTTAACGCATAGATAGGTCGCCACGAGTCATTGTGAAGGCCAAATATGCATTCAGTAATCTCATACGATGCTACGAATGAAGTCGAATGCATGACTCATCCCTCAGGGAGTGATCAACGTCGAGACCGCAGTCCTTTATCGTTGACCACCATTTATTCCTTAGTTCTTCTTCTCGTGGATATGAGAACATTGAAATCTGTGCTAGAAAGGGGAACAATACTGAAAAAGTAGAAGAACAAAATGTCGTATTAATTTACCAAGGAGACGTTGCTTGTTGGACCACGGCCAGATGATGGAATACAAGGACTAAGAGATGAAAGTTGTTGACTGCAGACGAAGTCACTACATCATTCGGAAAGTGCTTATTCAACTCACATCCGCTAAACTGAGGGTGTTATGATTTGACGATGTATTTTGGGCGCCCCATGTGGCTTGTTATGAGCACTTACACAGTCAAAGACATGTGTTCCAGCCTTTAGCCCCGTCGGCTGCACAGTGCCTTTTTGTCCAGTCAGCTCCTTGAAGACCTACCCTTGTCTAGAAAAATCGAAGACGAATTTTTTACACTCAACGTACAGCGAATAATCACTATGACGTTCTTTCAGAATGCTTGGTTATCAATCGCACGGCGTATTGATCGCTAAGTGCGCATATGTAAGTAATGATGCATTCGACTACTTTGAGATTTTGCTCAAGAACAATATAACTTGATATATGTTTTCAGTTTTTAATGAAGCCTGCTATGGGCAATCATACGTGTAAGACACGTGTTTCGGCCTTCCAGTCTCGTCAGTTGCACAGCGCCTTTCCGTTCAATCAGTCCCTCGGAGATCTACCTCTGAATGGAATAACCAAAGACGAACATTTTACACTCGGCCTACAGTGAAGTCAACACCGTGGTCAGATCATGGGCGTGATTTAGTTAAGTCTTTGTAGAGTTCTTGAAGTGACAAATTGTATATGACTCCTTGCAACATCTGGAAGTCGTTGGTAAGTGGGCAACATCCATTAATAGAGCAACGATGCTGGAAGAGCATGAAAAGAAGCCATGTCTGCAAGATATTCAGAAGCCTTTTGCACAAATGCTGAGAGAAATAAACAGGAGATTTCTCTAAGTTCGCTGTGATAAAAGACGAGGCCAACGAGTATGATTACAGTATGGCAAACAAGTGAATTGTTTCAAATAAGTGGTATTAAGAAAGGTTAACATTAATGGTCATTGCAAACTTTTTAAGTCTCACAAAATTTCAAGGTCGGTCAGCATGCTTAGCGATCTAGTTCTACTTGTGGAGAGCCACGTTGCTGTCATGCTAAGCGGTCCATGTGACACAAAAGTGCTAGGTGCATATAAGTCGCATAGTACAACGTCGCAACCTACTGGATCCGATTACTGCCTCCTCTTTGAATACTTCATTGGGTTAAGTTGTGAATTATAGCCTTAGAATCCTAATTAAATCTGTCACTGTTTTTTTCACGTCGCAGAATACTGGCTAAGCACTCTCCTTGCCATTTTGAGGGTAGTCAACCCAAGGATCAGTCGGGTGTTTGTTGTCGAGTACCCGGAAAACGTCTAGGTAAAAGGGGGGGGGGGGGGGGGGGGACTACTCTGCGCCACTTGGTTATCAGTTCTCAGTGTCGATTAATGATAAAGATAAGCAATTTTGTTTCGGCTAATTAATTAATTATAATTGTATTCTAGATATTTCGATTAATTATATCCTTATACTGTTCTAATTGATTATATTAATCAATTATTACTAATTATTATTATTACCGGTTATTACTGGTTACTAATTTTTACTAATTACTAGTCATTATTATTATTATCATTCTTACCAATAATTACTTGTTATTATTACTATTATTAATACTAATTAATTATATTCTGGAGGTCTCTTGGGTAAAATAAACAACGAGCCGTCCTTTTTGGAAACTGGCACAACGTTGGATATCTCGGCGCAAATTATAAAAAAGGGCAGTTCACACTTCATTATTTACCTCAAGTGTAAAATAAAAGTCAATATTTATATTTATTAAGAGATGAAAAGATTATACTTACATCAAGAAACTTGTGAAATGAAAGTAAGCATGGAAATTTTGTACAGGAACCACTTACAGGAACTAATACTTGAAGCACTTCCATGTTTTGCGCTTAAAAATCAGATCTTTCGTATCAAATATTTAATTTCTCAAGAATAATGTTATTATGACAAGAAATGTATCGCCCTTGTACAGGAACTCAAATTACTGGTTTACTCTTAATCCTCAACCTCTCGAAATTCTTTTTTCTCGTTGCTCCTTTGTTTCCACTTTGATTATTTCCAAAGAAGATCTTACAATTAATGAGTACGAACTTGATGAAAGTTTACGAAGACAACATACCAGAACTCTTACAAATAAAGTACTTCCAAAAAAACGTACATTGTTGAGAAAAAGGAGCTGAATAATGGGTTGTCATCTCCACAATGTAACTTTCATATGGGAAAACTAGGAATTCTCAGAATAAACAGGTCGGCTTTTTGCTGAATTCAACTTTGTGGAGCTCTCAAAAACGATAATTTTTCTTTCTGTGAAAGTAAGATTTTTCTGAAATTAAAATCTGAAAATATAACTGCCAACAAAACACGCTATTGAAGGTAAAACTACTTCGTTATCACATCAAAAGCAGATCGTTATCTTTTTTCTTTTGTAGAGTATACTCTGACAGTTTTCCTTTTACAAAATAATCTCAGTATCAAAATTGGCATTTCTCAATCTATCGAATAAGTACGAAAACATTGATATAATGAGGACAAATTGTTTCAGAACGCTTGAAAATTGTTTCTTTTTAGCAGGGAGACGTTTTCTCACGAATACACAGGAAATTATGACATGTGGTTGTTCTACTTACTAAAACAATTACTAACATTTATTTTTTGCAGCAAGATAATGCCTTTTTCACATGAACTTCATTCACAAGTATCAATAAGCCTGGTATTTAGTTCAGGTAGCGGGATAACTACTTTGGGTGCAAAACGCAATAGACCTTTATATACTTACACCACTCTGTGACGACCTTTTTGAAAAGGAAGTTTTCCCTGAATTGTCAAGATGTGAGCTTACGACATGAATACTATAGGCATAATGAGAGCCCATCCAGGGAGCCTAGCCGAACAAGCGAAGCAAACTTAGTGTGAAGCATAACATCATTTTCATACCCACAACGGGATAAGAGGAGCTGCTCAGAATCAGATGCACTGATAAAATCCCAAGATCTAAGTATACTTTAAATGCACGTTTCACAGACGACATAACAGCATAGTGCATTAGCAAGAAGTCTCCTGTATCAGATTTGTGGCGATTCAATAAAAGATTTGGGGGCAAAATATGTTTCCCTTATGGGCAATTTGTTTCCTTTATGGTTTTCCACTAAGTCTGATAGATATGCACAAAAAATTTTTCAACCTTTTCACTGCTGAAGCTGGCCTTTCATATGATCTTTGTAGTTGAGACGAAGCAATTAGATAGGAACTTCTAACACCAGAATGTAGGATCCAGTCCATCAAACCACTAATGCCTCAATAAGTTGTAAAGTATAAGTAATTTCTACTCAAAACTTCTCAATCAATAGTTGAATGGTTACAGTGCAAGGAAGCTGAGTCTAGCAGGACATGGTCAACCGTGGTTCCTATATTTGACCATACTTCAAGAGGTGGTCAGTTAGCATAGAGCTCTACTCAAATTTAAGTTGGTCAGTAATTGGCCGTTGCGACTCAATGGCTACAGCGTATTTACTCGCTGCCAAAGTATACTTATTGAATGATAATGTGTTTGCACAACGATCGTTTGACTAAGGGGTACTTATCCTTGTTTGCCCTCAAAATTGGATGATGCAGAAGATTCGCAGTTGAAATAATGGCAATTTACCTTTGCTCTCTACTTATGTATAAACCTCGCTCAAAACACATGACAAATTGATAGTCAGATCATAACATCAGAACATGTTTTGAGCCTTTTAAGCCGAATCAGTGTAAACAGTAGAGAGGTAAAGGTATGATTCATTTTACTACCCATAAGCGCTCGGAGGTTTTAACTACAATGTTGCAGGATTTTATCACTGAATCTGCATTGAACTAATAACATTGGCGACCGATTTCTTGAAAGTAGGGTGTATACCTCCCTGTAAGATAATGGCTGAACCAAAAAGCACCGTGTTACTGATGAGCCTTCAAGGGCAAAACAGGAGCTGTCTAGCACAGTATAAATGCTGAACCAGAGCTCATAAAAGGTTTAAACATGTTCTCATGTAATTCGGCGTCGCATCGTCGACGAATAGCGGGACGATCGAAGGATCTTTCCAAAATTCACACGTATAGTGGATTGCTTCGAAATTGGCATGGCAATATGCGACATTCGGTGTGTGTATAAAACGGCTGATGCACGCCGGCTACTGCGCAACGCAAAATACGGAAAATCGATTACTGTGATGAATCTTACTACGGAGTCTACACATTCTTTGGCAATGTAGCTCACTTTTTGACTGAAAGCTGCAACATTGGCTATAACGTGAAAGAAAGCTGTAAGAAATCAATATCCGAACATTACACATAAAATCTACCCAAACAGACGATAAATCTAACCATTATGACATTTCTGTTTAATAGTTTGGTCTTTGCACTGAATAACTATATTAAATGGAGTATAGAATACATTCAGTTTATTTTGCAACTCAGATATGAAGATTTTGAAGGGCGTTCGAACATACGAATATTGGTGAGAGTGCATATTAATTGCGCAGGCTATAAAGGCTCATTGTCTGATTCATCAATGAAAAAAAAAAATGAAAACAGGTGTTCGCTCGTTAGCTTCTATCTCTGCCAATGGCCAAAGCGAAACTTTGATGAAATTTTAACAAAGTTCACAACCCTATGGCTTCTGTAGGGGTCATACCGCGCCTAAATGGTGATTCTTTCGAAAAATGATGTAATTCAGCTTTGTGAAGCTGATGTAAATTTTACTAATGTGATTGAACGTTGTGAATCCTACAAGTTCTCGACACCACTACACAAGTTTTCTTCTTCGAAAACAATGATATCCTGAGTGACTAAAATTGAGGATGTATGATAATATGATAACATGTTTCCACCCTTTTTATGAGGTCTTTTATGCACTTATAGAGTACTAGCCAGACGCCCTATTTCTCCACTCCAGGCTTCCCTGCAGTACGGTGTCTTTCGGTTCACCGGATCCCTTGCACGGCAATTTAACGCCTACTCATTATTGCAATGACCAACAGTCGAGCTCGTGGCTGGTAAAATGAATCATATCTCTTCATTTCACTAATTTCGTGGAGCTCGCTCAAAAAACAGTAAATTCATGCTCTTTCGTTTTTCGCATCATTACTATTAACTCAGCTCATTATTTCCATCGATCAGCTGAATAAATCTTCTGATAACTTCTGACACTAGAGCACTGATAACGACCAGAATTTATCTGATGTTCAACAACACTATTCCAAATATTCGTCATCAGCCTGAACATATGTGTGAGCATCTTGCATGCAAAAAATTATTACCGCTTTGTGCAAATTTTCCTGGGTCTTCTGGTACCAACATTTGCCCATACTTGCCGTATCATAGTTGCGCAACAAAGTTTTCATCGCAATTTGCTGCTTTATGTGAATAAATGGGACGTAATGCACGGGCCACCTTTGCCTTCGAAAACACAACCAGGTAACGACTCAAGGATTTGTATTCAAACAAGCCGTTGCAGTTCATCGCTGTGTTTCGCACGGTAACATCAACTTGAAAGACCAGTTGCTCTTCCGAACGTCCACACGATGTTCATCATCTTTTCGGGCTGGACCGGGCCAATTCACTGAAACTTGCTGCCAATCGGAGAGACGATCAATGCCACACGCTATCGTGAGTGTCTGAAGCGCTTCAATTGGGATCCGTCATGTCGACATTGCCGCAGGCCTCATCCTGCTTGAAAAACAGTGAAAGGTTGCATGTCGCCGTACAGAGAAGGAGGAAAATGACCGAACTGGTCTGGGAGTTGCTGAAACTTGAGTAATGTTGCAAAGCAATTCTAATTACTTTTGGTAGTAGCTCTAGTAGAGTACAGACGTTGGCAAATCAGCAAATGTGGCCCTAGCCATGTCGTGGCTGCGATGGCGATACACTGCACATCGCAGTGGCGACTACCATTCTCTCTTATGGGGTCGGCATTGCCTATCAGTCCCCTCTTCTGATTTCTTTAAGATCATCCTTACTTTGCTATATTTCGATTGCCTTCGCATGTAGTCTCTGTCGCAGTCTTTTAGCTTGTCGATTAACAGTTGATCACTTAGTTCACTACGCACGTCTAGAAAAATGGGTCACACTGGAAAAAAGTGTTCTCAATCTTCCACTGAGAGTGAACAGCAGGCATCCAGGGCGTTATCAGTTGCTGAACTGATCAAGCTCGTTCGGAAAAATGCGGCAAGGAAGGCTTCTCCGCAGAGGTACTCCTCTCCGTCAATTTGAAGTGCGGTTTTTTTTTGATAAAAGCAGGAGTGATATAGGGATCATAATAAGTAAGGTGATAAAACTTTAGAAACAATATCAAACGGAAAGAGATATTCTTAGTAGCTAAGTACTCCGTCTGGTCCTCGCAATAATGATATTAGTGACCCACATTTGACCGCTCATTACTGGTAAAATAAATTAAGCCCTTTCATCCGACTGCAATGTCGGGGATTTTTATAACCTGAAATATGATGATTTTAAATATTATGGCGTCGAGTAATTTAAGTGATAGGGATATATCACCCTGGACAGGATTGACTGAGGCGAAAGGCACCGTGCTACTGATGAAGCTGAAATGCCCATGTACGGGTGTGGCACTGCATAAGTGTCATATCAAAGTTCATGAAAGACTCAAGATATGTTATCAGATTACATATTGCATGAGTTCGAAAATCAGTTGTAGGGTGCAATCCTTAGCAATACTACACTTTTGGAGTTTGTTATAGGACACTTTGACACCAGAGCAAAAGCGGCCAATGAAAGCAATTACATGACCACAAAATATGGAAATATCTATAACATCTGTCGTTCCGTTGATCGTTAGACGAGTGGCTCGTAGAGCACCATTCAACTTTACATGGTTCCTGTCGGTTATAAGGAAACAAATGAATGGCTTGTGTCGGGTATGAAAAAAAGAAAAAATTTCCGACCTTATTCGTTGTACAAGAACTTTCTATAGGGATATTAGCAATTACAGTACGTAGGCGATCTTTGAAAAGACTGTGATATAACGCTGTAAAGTCTAAAATAACGTTATGTTTACATATTTCTTTCTGAAGAGAGCTCTTGCTATGGACTACCGATAATTATCTGATATCGATACGTTCACCGAATCCAAGGCTGTGCTTATTGTCCAGAAAGGCTTCTCCTTGGCGCGGGGTGAGGCGGCAACGGAGGTTGCGCAATTAGCGATCAATTTTCGACCGGCTTTATGCTAGTGCAATATTTGTTATTCAGCTAGGGATTATTTTTCCGCTTTGAGATGACGACTTCAGATAAAACGTACGACTCTGCTACAAAAGACTTTATCTGGATGACGTCCGTTGACTCAGACGTGTGTTTGTCTCGGTCCCTGCAATCACGTCTGTTCCACTTGTTTCCACTACAGTATGCTCGAATGACTGGCACACCAAATCCACGCCATTTCTCATATAGTAATACCGTAACAGAAGTGATCAATTCAAATAATTTATTCATTGCCACTTATTCAACAATCTGCAAATTATAGCAATAGTTTTCAGCAATCTGCAACTCATGACATTGTATCATATTGACATTGAATATAACATAGGAAAACAAGAACAATAGTATAATTTAAACAATACAATAATACGATCATGCAGTATAGATGCCATAGATACTAATGAAATATCTGTTTCTTGATTACAAGCATCAATTACTTAACATCGCTGGGGCTACAGAAATATGCGAAATCATCACTTTGAGCAGTGCATTTTCCATAGATCAAATCTCGCACTTCTACTCATAGCGTTATGTTAAGCATAAACAGAGCCTTTTTCACCTGACATCTTTTATAGCACTCACATCGGCGACGGTCTTCGCGTGGAACCTTTTTGTCGAAGCTACTAATCGATGTGCAAAATGGGCGTCAATAGTGTGACGGATATAGCACGTATTTCTGGAGAGAGTGAGGTACGGATTCTAGTCCCTCCTGAAGCGAAAGTTTTGTGCACCGCACTACATCAGAGGGTGTATATTTGAAAAATTATAACACCGTTAGAAGCGTTTAAATAAGAAGCATTTGTTTGAGCTTCAATATCCAATATCTGTCAGCGTGACTGGGTTCAATCTTGTGACCGACTACCCTGGCCAGGACGTTGACGGCTGGCGGCTGACAGACAGATGCGTTGTAACGTAGAAAGAGCGATGTGCAAAATGGGAATTAGTAGTGTAACGGATATAGCACGCATTCCTGAAAAGAGTGAGGTGTGGGCTCTAGTCCCGCGTGAAGCGAAAGTTTTGCACATCACTCGACATCAATGTGTATCTATTTGAAGCTGCTAATCGTCGCTGAATTTGATTCGTTCATTGTTGACGCAGTATAAACTATGGGATTCAGCAGCAGTAACCTACAGACGAAATTGAGGAGGATGCGCACGTACCTGAAAAAGGGAATTATAGATTGTAAAGCTATAAAGTAGCGAATTGTACGTACCATCTTTAGTCATTCGAAGGAATGCAGAGTAAGCAACCATTTAGTCCGTGAGGTCCACAAACCTCTTATGTTTCTTGTAGCTTACGACAACTCCAAACTTTTAAATGCCTGAATTTTGGTGAGAATCGTGTAGCCGAAAGCATCTACTCCTGTCTATGTCAAACCATCTATGGGCCATCACGCCATCCAATTTTGCACGACTCTCCAGTCGCCCTTACGCAGTTTCCGTTGCAGGCACTCCTTCTGCATACCTTTCTGCCTCTTCTTGCAGGTTTCAGTCAGGTATGTATTCTTCTGCAACAATATTTCCGCTAGGGAAACGCTGGTGCCTTAGATGTAGACGTGAGGGTGTCTTCCTTGATCTAGGTTCTCTATTAAGTCCACGACGCCACGTTCCACTAAAAACTCACCGGATTTGGGATCTGTGTTCGCATCTGTGTAGGCCTTTGCCATGTATTTGAACCCTCTTTCACAACAAACTTCGGAAAGCTATATTCGGAATCTCTTCAGTTTACAAGCAGCCTACTGGAGAAGCTTAGTTCTTCTTCTGAATGGTACCATCAACTCGTCGATGCACCCATCTCTTCCTGGTCTGTACACAGCTTTCCAGCTGGTTTTCATTACTTCTATCATTCATCTTATCTTATACAACTTGTCCTGTTCGTTAGCTTCGTCATTGTTGGCTGCATGAAGATGAATTAGATCTGAGAGTCGATGCCTCAGCATCGTATGATGCCATTGAAACCTGCTCCAGTAATCGTTCAGTTGTAGAATTCGGGTGATAGACATTTTCAGACTCGAAGAATTAATGTCCTCATTTCGTTAACCATCGTCTCAACGCAATACTTGATCTCTTGACGACCAAGACTTTTGTCTGCCTAACAAGTAAATTCAATCACCGTTCACTTCAAAAACGGAACTGGATCCAGGTTCTGTCATCCGAATGTCACAATTGATCGATCACTGTAGCACACGTTCAGAACTGCAGGGAGTTTCAGTGGCTTCACATATTTTGCCGAGGCATCGATTTTATGAGATCGTGACCCATTCTACGTGCAGCCGACAATGACACAGCTAACGAGGAGAAGAAATTGCATGACATAGGACACCTGATGGGAGCAATGAAACCAGCTGCAAAGCTGTGTACAGGCCGGATTGAGGTGTCTGCATCGACGCGTCGATGATACCATTCAGAGGATGAACCAAGCTCTGCCAGTGTGCTCCTTGTAATCGGAACATGTGGAATGAAGCTTATTAAAGTCCGTGGTGAAAGAGGATACGCGCGCAAGACAACGGTCTACACAGTTGCGTACACAACTTCCAAATCCGATGAGCCCTCATTAGAACGCGTGGTAATGGATATAATGGAGGACCTGTTAGATCAAAAAAGACACCTTTGCGTCGAAAACTGTACACCAGCTTTACACTGGCGGAAATAGTGTTGCAGAACAATACATACCTGACTGAGCTCTGCAAGAAGAGGCGGAAAGACATGCAAAGGAGTTCGTGCAAGAGATCGCGTAAGGGCTATTGGAGAGCCGCGCAAATCGGAATGGCGTGATAGTGCATGGACGGCTGGCTTGACAAGTGAGAAATGCAAATGTTTCCAGCAGCATGCGGATCCGACGTAAATTTGGACATGGAAAAGTTTGGAGTTTTCGAAAGCTACAACAAGAATAGAAACTATCCGGACTCTCACAGAGTAGATAGATGCCTACTCTGAATTCCTAGAAAGGACTAGAAGATGATACATAAATTTTGCTGTTTCTAGCTCCATAGTAAGTGATTCCCTTCTTTATGTACGTGTGGACCCCTTTTAATTTCAGCTATACTATGCTGCTGCTAGTACTGCGCCAACAAAAAATGAATGAAATTAAACGAGTTTGGAGAAACGACTTATGTCAGTTATCTAGGAGACGATTTTTATTCAACGACGACTAGCAGCGTCCTCGTAAAGTTCCCACGAGAAGATCGCCTCTGACATGAGCGCTTTGAAAAAAAGTCGGCTGAAAAAGGCTCCTTTTATGCTTAAATCGCGCTAAAAAAGCAAATACTAGGTGTGTACAATGTGAAACGTATTTCTACTCGGTGTTATGATTCCGCGCATCTCTGTGGCCCATCGATGTTAGATAGCTGCTGTTTGTGATCAAGCAACAGATATTTCATAAGTAATCATTGTGTCTGCATAGCACATTGCGTTGTCGTATTGTTTGAAACGTAGTAATGTTTTTGCTTTCCTGTGTTATGTTATATGTAACTACAACACATTGTTGTAAGCTGCAGATTGTTGGAACTATTGTCATAAATTGCAGATTGTTGAATAAGTGATGACGAATGTTTTATAGAGATTGATTTACTGCGTTACAACATTACTGTATGAGACATAACGTAATATGGTTTGCCAGTGATTCAAACATGCTGTAGTGATAACAAAAACAACAGACCTTATTGAAGGGGCGAAGAAAGAAGTGAAGTCAATAATGTCCCTGGGTCCGCGGCAGGGATACCGATCAAATGCTTTTATTTTACCATGAATATGGCTGAAACAATCATCATTATTATCACTTTGATGGAATTCAGGAAGACAGGACGTCGCAGTGGCTTTGAACAGTGACTCGAAAACATTCAGGTACTACGAAATTCTCTACGCATTCATAGGTATGAAAATCGACTGCTCACCTCCCTCGCCCACCTTGCCACGGGCCCGTGAATCAACCAAAGACCAAGTCGCGCATGCAAATCAATCCTGTTTTCTCTGTTGCTTTGCAGAGAAAGTGTCTTTTCAAGATATCTGCACAGCGCTCAAATCAGCAAACATTGCGCTATCAAATTTCTACTAATAGTCCAGAGAAGGAACTCTGTACGGCGAGAAATATATGCATGTGTAATAGAAAGATTTTTTTTTGTAACAACACTGAAAAAGGGACTTTTTGAAAACCATCCACGTAGCGTTGGAGCCAGAGATTTGAGCTTGCGAATGATCACTAACACTTTTTAAAAAATTCTCGTCCTATGCAGAGGTTGAATATTCATTTATTGTTGTTGCCATAGAAGTACCAAGCTATCACGTAGATTTTTCTGTTCGCAGGAACATGAATACATGATGTTCTTGTCACACTTCTAAACTACAAAAGAATTTGCATGTATTTTACTATTATTTCAGCAATAAATAGTCAAACGACAGAGTCGTATTTGTGCGCCTGATATTACGTCATTGTTTCGAAAATGGAATCACGTTTCACACTCCTCTTTGACGTACTCATACTAATCATTCAATAGCCCAAATCTCGGGATTCTAACGCTGTAATCGGTTTTTCGAAAAGTTGTCACCAAACGTCGCAAGAACGATCGGATTACGTTTCACACGCAAAGATTCTATCGCATAGAAAAGTAACATATGCACGAAAAACATATGACCACGAAGAGGAAGTCATCGAGTATCAGAGTACGAAAAATCCAAGGTTTTACTTGCCAGTTTGGGGAACAACCTTTATTTAATGACGGAAATCGCGCCTCTTGCGAGTTGCTCTGCGACATCGATCAACTACCGTCTTTAAAGAGTTGATATTCGGTAAGCTTTGAGGATTGTTAGGTCACCCAGATGACATTGTCAGGTGAATGTGTAGTAGGGCTCCAAACTACTTTCATATTCTTGTGAAATTCCACATGAATTTCAAAATGTTTACTGATAAACTGGCTGTACACTGAAGCTTTATGCGCTTCACAAAAACTTATGTTCTCAAGTATGTAGATTGCATTTTTGACGAAATTCTATAGAAAAGGCTCACAATATTTTTTTCTGTTTCGTTCTCAGAAGGCAGATTGGCTTTACTACGACAAATTTTTTCGTGCCCCAGTATTTATACCTTTCAGTAAATGTCAGGTGACACGAGGTGTTTCTTCTTCTTGCTAAGACTACTACTCACAGATATGTGAAACTTTAAAGGATTGAAGTTGTAGGAAGTGTACGATATCTCGTGGTTGAGCATGCATACTGCTACTTCGATGATGCGTTCTTTGAATAACTTTTGCGAGAATCAGTCCATAAGCCATACATGGTTCAAGGGATAATGCAAATGGTTTTCGCGTCTGTCACGTTTACATCACGTCAAAAACTACAAGGACTTTTACTTCGCCCTTCGCTCGTCGGAAGTCTTCTTTTTTCAGACAGTTACCACAGCCAATCGTTTTCAAATCGTTTTCAGTGTGCTTTCAACTTGTTATCAAAGTTGGATAGACTGTTTATCGAGGTTTGAAATCGAGAGGTTTAATTTATCTTTAGTGTTTGTAATTTCTATAATACACCTTCCAAGCAGTCTACGCAAAGTGCGCAAAACTCTCATTTTGCTGACTTGTTCGAGATTTTTCAACTAGAGGTGTAAATTAGAAAATTGGCCTGCCTTGAACATCAGGAGCGTTGTCTCCGTAATCAGAAAGCAATTCAATCCAAAACATTTGCAAAACCACTGCAGTTGATCGATTTTGGACCTCATTTCGGATTATTTGTGCTCCTGTTTTCTTCATTTCATTGAGATCCTCAAACGTTGTCTCTTAATTACTAGTATCTTCTGAAAAGATCGTGATTTTGGAAGAAAAGTTCAGTTGATGAGTGCCAATAGGACGAAACAGGCGCCTTCATACCACTAGACCTATCAGTTCAAAACATGTCATATCCTTATCAGAAAAGTTTAGCTTTGATAAGGGCTGTACTATTCTTTGCAATATGTTTTTTATTCTTGATAACATAACAGTATGCCTGATATAAGAATATTTTTTATTTAATCGGCATAATAGACCTGGAAATGGTGTAAATATCAAAATCTTACACGTTACAACCGTTCCCCATAAAAGGCTGCAGAGATGAAACTAGCATTGATCAATTTCTGGTGGATGTTGTCAAACATCGTAAAAGGTCAGTGAATGCATACCTGGCTTATACAATGACTTTCGCGAGCCTATCGATCTATCTAGTCGATCCGGCCATTCTCCCAAGCAGATATCGATTTGTGGGCCTGAAAAGGATGCGGCGCTTGATGAGCCCAGTGCGTGCATTTGAACTGACCACAACGTGTGTAATACAGCTTCTTTTGTTGGTGTGCTACATGTTCCTTTTTTACTTTTATGTATTAGCTGGTTTGTGTCTACTGGTCATCCTGCATAGAATGAATGTTGTGTGGAGCGTTTAAACTGAGAAATCCCCACATATTTCCATAGTGTTTGCGGACAATTTTTTCTTTCAGTGGAACGAATATCCAAACTTGCTCCATTTGTAAGAGCGCGATGTGAAAATGTTCACACTAGATAATCTTTCCGATAAAGTGAGTCCATTGTTCAAACCGACTACGTTTTCAGTCTGCTGTTTTAAAGCACAAATGCATTTGAAGTTTCAATAAACAAGTGTTTATAACGTTATAGAAATCGTGGTATGAGGAAGTCTTTGCTGACCACAAACCCTTTGACAAAAGGAACTCTATTGCGAGTTTTCGAGAACGAAAAAGCACGAACAGCTCCGACACAGCTATTAGATCTTCGGGAATAAATAGCGGCAGACAGAGCACTTCGAGTTCTAATAGTGTCCTTAAATAGATTCTACTACATTGACAGCACTCTCAAATTCAATATATTCATTGCATGTACTACACGAAAACTCATTTCCTTCAGACTTCTTTTGTCTAATTGGAAACAAATTTTTGCATCGGAATTCCATGGAATTATGGAGTATGGAATAATAAATATGGAATTACTTTCTAAGCTATATTGGTATTGTGGCAAAACATTTTTCTAGTTAGCTTCACAAAAAATTGCCTTCGCGGTCCTACAATTCCTACAATGGCTTCACAACTTCCGTTACAATTCAGCCACAGGTAGAGAAACCAAATGTACACGGCAGAGAGAAAATTTATTTTTTCAAAAGATAGTTCTCTCAATAAGATTTCATTTTACGTCTATACAAATTATTCTCAAAGTAGTGCAGTTCAGAGTAGAAATATGTGCGCTTAACCGATTAGTTTGCTCTTGGATTTCCAATGAGATCGAATGCGATTGACTACTTCCATGTCTCTTATATCTTCACAATTCTTTGGTGCATTCGACCTGTATGATTAGTCTTACTAGACTACATTTTCTTCTAAATTATAGCTCCTTGAAGGACGTTCTGTATAGCTGGTGAGTGCGAACCACAGAAATATCTTTATCGAAAGCACTTTTTAGTATACTAGATTTGTTTGACAAGGTTCAAAACTATAGAAATTGTTTCGAGCGCAAGTGTTTATATGAAATGTCTGCAACTCTGTTGTGTGATGTTAGAGAGTTGCATGGAGAACTGATATAAAACTTTTGAATCTCTTTTCTTCTTTCACACTTGTGTGCATGAAAACTAAAACTTACAATTTCCTATCGAAGATAGCTTATTATATTGTTCAATGGTACCTTTTAATAGGCAGATCATTATATGATGCCTAGAGTGCCCAACCTGGAAACCAGACTCACCAGTACGATTGAAACGTAGGTAAATTATGGAAGTGAAGCAATGTTGATTTGAGAAAATCCGCTCTATGTTATTACCACATGCCTCTCGGCCATAGCAAATTATTGAGGATTTTGAATCCAGTGACACAAGTCTCGTGCAGATATAGAAGTCACCAGTGCGCAGTGGTTAGAGTGAGCCTACCATAACATGTGGTCGATGGTTCAACCGGCAGCTAAGACTCACCAATCACTGCATACACTAGAGTCATCAAATCGCTGTCGGACATGTTTGAAACGATCGCAGTACTAACTTGATTTATCGGTAGGACATTACGAGTCAAATATGCAGAATATCTATCCAATCACATCAGGTGGTGTTTGATAAAGCTGAATGTTGAAGGTTGAAGAAGAGACACACCTCACAAAATTAACGCGTCAGGGCATCGATTGATCTCCCCCGCCCCTTTCATACCGTGAGATGGCTGGTAACAAGCTCACCGAATATGTGAAACTCGATCTTATTCTCTCTGCTACAATGATTTCAAACGGTCTTTTTAGAAAATAAGCACAGCGCTAGAAACAAACCTACGCTATCGAACGATTACTGGTAGTTTTAAGAAAGACCTCTGGTCAGCGAGATTTAAAGCACAAATATTTTTTTTCCTACAGCTCTATGAAGAGAACTTTTCCAAAAAAGCAAACACATTTGTGAGACTACGAGACATCTACTATCGAAAAAGCACCAGTAGTCTAAGGTGGAAGTTTTGCCCAGCGACACATAATCACGACAAGAAAAAAAAGCGAGTAGTCGCGTGTAGCATAATTTTATACTGACTTTTATAACGGTATAAAAGGGTGTTTTGATAAACTGGCCACAACCGGGTATAGCAGAGATTTGAACTTTTGAATGATTACTAATACTCCAAGAAAATTCGACTCAGCCGATGAGTTCGAATAATCATTTATCGCCGCCTAACATACAAGCACCGACGGTTCTTTACCATTTTGAAGATGACAACTTTTATATCCAAAGACGCCATTTGCGGGAAGCCTTACTTTTCATGTTCAGTTTGACGGAAACTGCAGTCGACAGAAAGGAAGGCTTTTTTCATTTCTTACAGTGAACAAAGAAAAGTGGGTTTATCTTGACAACCCAAAGCATGAACAATCATGGACCGACCCCGCAAAACCAATAAAATCGACTGCAAAATGGTATATTTGTAGAAAGAAGGTTAGGTGTGCGTTTGGTGGAGTCGGATAGGCGTCCCCTACTACGAGCGCTTAAAATCTGATAAAACAGTCAATACATCACTTTATCAACAATAATTAATCAAATTAAGCTATGAATTGTATATAAAACGATTGTAATGGATCGTAAAACATGACAAAAAGATTTCGCTGAACGATAACTCGACCTCATGTTGCAAAACCGATAGATAACGTCATAAAAGAGCAGATCTGGGAAGTTTTGTGAGGTTTTATCTTACCCGCCTTACAATCGCGACATTGCACCTTTAGATTACCGCTTGAAATTACCAAACTCAGGTTACACAACAGCAAAATTGAAAGAACTCCAAAATTAAAATTTACTAAAAAATTGACAAATTGAATATAAAGTAAAATATTAAAATAGATGTAAATTATAAGCAAATGTTATGGAGAACATAAGAATATTTCGTGCGCAATCGATCTCTCCGCCTTTGCCCCACACACTGCTTCATGAGTTGGCCGTTAAACGAAGACCGGAAAGGTTCATAGCCGAGTAAAATGTAAAGGGAACTCACAGCGACAACTTGTTTAGAGAGATAATCGCCTGGTCTACCTTGTACCCCGTAATTTTCTACCACACCATGAGTTTACACGGTGGCAACTATTTTACCTCAATGAGAATTTTTTTTACCATACCGACAGAAACTCTAGATATAAGCGCATCATTCTCATACTACGGAAAATTCTCTACGCGCCGATATTATTTTTCGTGCTTCCAGCGATCTCTACTCATGGTAAAAATGAAGGCCACAGGCGAGTGAGAAACAAGATTTTATTCTGCATGCTACAGCGTTATGGAAAAGTGTTTTCTTAACAATGTTGCAGTAGATGTGCCTTCAAGCCACGTTTTCGTAAGACAGACGATAGAAATGCACCATAGAGGTTGAAGGTCTGTTTATTTTTTTACAAGAGCTTGATACTACCGTTTAAAAATGAAGAATTTCAAAAGAAGTAATCACTTTTTATGTCAAGTAACCTTTATCAAAGGTCCGTTCACAGTAATCCATTCGCTGGGTCGCGATAAAATACCTCGACCTTTAAAATATATTTACAATCACCAAAAAACCATCTATGACGTCCATGCTGAGGGGTAACATTTTAGGCGTGAAACGTGCTCTTCTTCTTTTCGCTCATACAGAGCTCTACGGCTACGGAAGAGCTTTTTTAGGAAGTCCTTTATGCTTCACACGCGCATACGTCTAGCTGAACAGAGTTTTTTTTTTTTTGTAAACTTTTAGTAATAATTCGATAGCGCAATGTTTGCTGATTCATATCTGTGCTTGTATCCTGAAAAGACAGAGTTTTTTCTCAAGCAGCAAGGAAAATAGGATTGATTCACATGCGCTAGCAAAGTGATCTTTGGCCAATTCACGGGTTGCTGGGTGAGGCAGCAAGGTGAACCGACACGGTGGTTGATCGAGTTTCGAGCTTATGGACGTGTAGAGAAAATCTCGCAATACCTGAATGTCTTCAATTCATTGATAGAAACCACTAGGACGTTGTAACACCCTGAATTACATAAAAGTGATAATAATGTTGACTAATCTATCCGTATTCATATCACGATATAAGGATTTGAAGTCTTTTCGTAGCTGAATTATCCGTTTTTTCTTGAATTTTCCTCTCAAAACGTAGAACCGATTTCTAGTTGAACAAAAAAATAACACTAACATATGAACGGCGGAAAACTGATCGTTAATTGAACAACTCCCATTATCCCCTTATCCGGCTTCCCACGAATTGCCAAAGAGAAGCCTCTCGCGCTTGTGAATCAGTTTTGCTTTCCCTGCTGCATTGCAAAGAAACGAATGTTTTAAAAATATTCACAGCGTTGAAATTAGCAAACATTACGTTTTCGATAATCACTAATAGATCAAGGAGAGGTCTGCCAGGCGAGAAATATGTGTGCGTAAAACATAATTTTGATTTGAACATTACAACATTATAAAAGGGTCCCTTTGAAGATTGGCCTCGTACTGCTTTAGTCCGATCTCGTCTTTTGAGGATCCGTTCTAGACGACATTCGTGTTCGTTTCATGCAATAATCTTATTTTTGTCAAACGGTCTGATTACTTTACGTCTTCGATGGCACGGAGATGAGCTCTGTCGATGCGCTGGTATGATGCTTGCTCGAGCAACGATGATTGCACAAAAGAGTTGTCGAGCAATTGCTGGAGATGCAGTTATATTCTCTCATTTCTTGACGACTCCACTGTTGCTACCCTTGACAGCCTTTCACGCCTCTCCTAATCCAATGAAACTGTTGCTCACTTTCTTTACCATCGACTAAACATTTCATAACTTTGTGAGAAAGTGAGCAATTTTCTTGATCGCTGTGTTATGCTTTCTGCGTGTAATTGAAAGGGTCCTCAAAACATCGAAATTTTCTACATGTGTCCCTTTTTGCTAAGACTTGAATAGCTTGGGCGACATCGTCCGCTCAAGTTGCGACTCCATCTTCCGAAGATTAATTTCGACTGAGCATTTGATGCGCACTTGATTACTCCTCAACTTAGGAGGCAGTGTTGCGATCTTCTATGCATGAAGACTTAATTTCCTCCTCCATAATGGGACTTCACTGCATCAGGTCACGCTTCCGGCAGAAAAACTACTATGTCCTTTGTACGAAGTCTTAAAGATATATCGACTTCTCGAGTGGATTTGCTATTCTTCCATCTTTGTTTCGACATTCTATAAGTGCTCGCTTACCAGTGCAATGGAGTCCATATGACTCGCAGATATAAAGCTATTGGCTAGACTGGGATCGATTAACTCCGTCGCTATACAGTAGTTGCACAATGTAGAGTAAAAGTTGCCTACGTCCTATCACGACCGCCAAAATTGATCAAGCCCTGCTTTTGACTTGAAAATATGGCTACATATAAAAGCTGCATGGTTGGAACTGCTAAAAATGATCAAAACTCAAATGTATGTTATGACTTTCTTTATAAGAATTTCTTCTAAGTAGACCACAGTAATGTCAATTATGGCTTCGAAATCAAAGGTTTCCTTTTTCGTCCTAGTCTAGATATTTGCAAATAACACAGCACCCTTTACTCATTAGATAAGAAGGCCATTGTACAACATTGCGTTATGATATTTTAACTAGTCAGCTGCTTCTCTTGAAAAGTGGAAATATTTGCTTGATAAGCAAAATCGTCATGCTATCTATCTGTTAACCGACTAATCAAAGTCGCCACCAAGTTCACATCAGGATGATACTTCGGAATAGAATCAACAACAGTACAAACGTCATCAATAACCAAAACCAGGCAAGTTTCATAAATCTTTTACTTCATTGCTTTCTATAGAAACGCTTGAAGAACTTTGTATATGAGTCAGCCAAGTTCTTGAAGAATTTTTTGAGGCTCTACATTTTTTGATAACATTATACAGCAGTATTGGCCTATTTTAAGGCGAGACGAAACACGGGAAGAAGCAGTCGATCCTTGTTGATGATGAGACTTTGGAACCAAAAGCCAAGAGTCCCGCTTTCAGTGATCTCAGTAAGGTTCGCGAGCCCAACTGTTCCAGCAACACCTCTAGACACAGACTGATTGCGTATACAAATGTATATAAATTTTGTGCTTAGACATGGACGTTAACAGAGGTTGTTCCATATGTTTTCGCATTAGAGAATTAAACCAAAATTATAGACCAGAATCAATTGAAACTGCGTGATTTTGTTACCGTTCAATTGCGCATTTTCATGCGAAGATTTTGGTATACGCTTTATCTGAATTTTCTTCAAGATGAAGGTGTTGTGTAAACAAATTTGCTCGCTACTCGGGCACGAATGGTGCCCAGGAGACATATTAATGAAACGGCGCGCAAGATTAATGGAGCTTCTTGTGGTGGAGGGCCTGAGCCCTATTGATCCTCCAGACTGTTCTCAGCAGCATTGAACTTCGCGGGCCACCTCATAGCCGTCCTTTCTGATATCGTATCATCGCGCCAAGCTCCATTGATCTCTGCGCCGTTTCACTAGCATTTTCCCCTACGTGCAGCTTGTACATGAGTAGTCAACGAATCTGCTTTCACGACTCCATGTTGGGACAAATATCGACAAGTTGTAGAACAAGATGTTTGTAAGGGAATGAGCAGTTGAGCAAAACAAAAATCATACAATCTAATTACTACTAGATGATGAATTGGTGTTTATCGTTCGAGTGCCTAAACTTATGGAATGACCTAATGCATATACACACATGTACATATGATGCTTGTACATTATGAGACAACGGAACCGACCTCATTTGCTGGACAAGATCTTTTTTTCAAGAGTTTCAGTAATCATCCAAAATGTAAAGCTCCTCCTTGAGCTCCACGTGGCAGTTCACGGAAAAGTCTTCTCTCTTCTTGTTGCGGAAGGGAATTCCTTGCGTTCCCAAAGCACACATTTCTCTCCGGACAGAGCTTTTTGTTCGAACTATTACCAATCACTCGATAGCGTAATCGTTTCTGATTCCAACGCTATGCTTTGATACTGAAATAGCGCTTCATTGTAACACAGTGCTTAAAATATGTTGAATTCGCATGTCGACTATGGGAAACCTCGCCAAAATACGGCCTCCTTAATAAGGCAGACACGTGCGCTGACGCTATAATCGACAGACCTTAGGCCGATTTCACGACATCACGCCAGCTCACGTGGCTGTCTTATTCGGAGGCACGTGATATGGCCAGAGAGTCGTTGACTCGTTGAGTGAGTGCACCAGCAGGCTTTCTGGTATCTTCTATCCAAGGAAGTTGTTTTTGTCATTGGATAAACGTTTAAACCATGCTGTGGCTTACAAAAAGCTTTGTAGCCCACGATCGAATACCGTTCAACGGTATTTTGTAGTGTTTAGTTGGATAGTATGAATTGTTCCAACACTTTTCATTGCATAGGGTCTTTTGCGGAGAGTGAATATCCATAAACTGCTTGTTTCCATTTTCACTGAGATAATCATTCTCTTCTATTTTATGGTAAAGATAATTAAGGCACTATTCCAAATCGGTGCGAAGACTAGGAACAAGACGACTGCTGAAAAGATTCATTTTCTAGCACGCAGAGCAATGATGTTCTGAAAGTCGACTTTTTTTTTACCTTAATTACACTAAACAAAATTTTCTCTCATGATTTAGTTTGTGCCATCAACTTGATGGATGAGATTTAATATAGTGAGCATGTTGACTTTCTCGTCTCTTTCGTAGCCAGTGATTCGTGTCGACGGTGCATAGTAGTTGGTCATCGATGTGGGCCTTCGATTATTCGTTGTCGTTTGAGTCGAATCTTCTTCGAAAAAGCAGTGGAGGGCTACAACTAAGGCACACGACACTGGATAATCGACTGAATTTGTCAGCCGTGAAAAAGACGAAAACACCGTTATTGTTTATCGAATAAATCTTATTCGTGAACCGTGTGACATTAGCTACGTTACAAAGCAAACTTCATCCTATGTTGATAAAGCAGTAGTCTACCTTTTGCATATATAGCCTATTGTGTGACATGTCCAAGAGTGGTCGTCCTTAACAGTTGTAATATGAAAGAGGCACATTGGAGATCTTTGATTCAATCTTCATTTCAGTTATAATTTTGTGGATCCAAAATTTCCGGTTTTGTTTTCATCCTCAATCCTCATCCGCCCACAGAATTTTGTAAAAAATATTCTACAATTTTAGCTGATTTTAGATATTTTGGCTTCTGGATGATCATACAGAATTCTTTTTATTTGATCGCTTCTAGCGGTGGTCCCATGTTATACACAGATCCAATAGTGCAACGGGTTGCAGTAGGCCCTCCCAGATAGAGTGTGATGTGGGCTTGAGTCCTGCTTGACGTGAAAGTTTTGCACATTATCTACAATACTGTATATATGTATAAAATCATCCCACTGCTAAAAACTGTCAAATAAAATAATTCTAGTTGATCATCCAATCCCCAATTGTGTCAGTGTGACTGGGTTCAATGTTGATACCGAACATCTGGGAGAAAACCGATGACGGTTAGTTGGTGAAGCATAGATACGTTGCAGCCTAAAAAAAGTGGTGAAGAAAATGAGCGTCAGTAGTGAAATGGGTTAAAACATATGCTCGCGGGTGGAGTGCAGTGTGTGTTCGGGCCCTGCTGGCGCAGAAGTCTTGCGCATTTCTACATCACTGCGTAAATTTTAGTTTCGTTTCTCTTTTGATTCAAACCACATAATGAGCTAAAACAAGGCGGTAGTTCCGGAAAAAGTATGTGCTTTACCACAACGAGAAATAGTTAATTGTGTGAGCTAACAGTCATGGGAACCATCACCGTCGCAGTACTATGTAACTTGCTTAGAAAGGTTTATAGGTAATTTCTCCCTTTCTGTGAAACTTTATTATCACGGATACGTGAGTTTAGATTATTTCCAATGTTTTAATCGATTCTTTGGATAAGAATTTGACGAGTGATAGTTAGCGTACTAATAGACGATCCATGTTCTATGCGGGTGATTTTCTTATCGTACTCGATGAATACCCTCAAGGTAATAAACTTTGCGTCAGCCGAAAACGTTTTGTTACGGCACTGTACATTATTGAGTATATTGTACCACCATAGCACCGCAAGTGGTGGTCAAATAAAAATCATTTCTGGCTGATTTTTGATGCCCTATATCGGTCATCGCAAGTGGGTTGGACGTCGATGACGACTACCCTGCCAGACCGTAAACGGTTGGCTGATGACAGATAACGCGTTGTAGCTTAGAAAGAGTGCTGTGCAAAACGGGTGTTAGTGGTGCAACGGTTAGCATACGCTGCCGGAAAGAGTGAGATCTGGGTTCGCATCCCTGCTGACGCAAAGCTTTTGCACAGCGCTTCTACATTATTGGATATATTTTACCATCATAACACCGCAAGTGGTTGTCAAATAAAAATTATTTCTGATTGATTATTGGAAAACTTTGTTCCACAATTACGTGACCTTATTTCTATTAGATTCGTCAAATATCAAAGAATCTTCGGATGTTTTTTGGTGGAGAATTGAAATTAGCTAATGAGTTTGATCCTTGTCCTGCGTATGATTACGATGCTGAGTGTGGCCCAAATGTTGCGAACGTCTGCGAAATCGCTTTCGATATCTTCAAGTACTACAGTTCTAGTGAGGTTCGTCCGAATGGAAGATTTCGTCAAACTTGAACAGCAACTTATTTTTATATTTCTAATGCCATCCGAATTTGAGTTGACACTTCAGCCTTAGAGCTTTGTTCGAAGCAGGTTTTTTTTTGTCAAATGCTGGTAATTTTCCGATAAAAGAACCATTTGAGTGAAGTGTATAGTAGACTAATAATAGTGGCTATACATACGTGAAACTTCATAGCAAAATTTGAAAGAATTCCATACTTGAAGAATTGGAGTTGGAATTTTTAGAAACGGCAAGATGGAGCTCGAATCCACAGAATTCCTCAAGCATGAACAAAATCCACTATGGTTGGCAGCGTATTCAGAGATATTGCTCTCATTCTAGTGCACATGATCACGCTTATAAGTTAGATTTATATTTGAATACGACTTTGAATGATGAAAGAAAGCTGGTAAAAGTGAAAAATCTGAGCTAAAGAAAATCGCAGTGGTAAAGATATGTAAGTTAATTCCACGGTTCAGGCGGGCTCGTTGCGAGCTGCGATTTTACTTCTTCAAACCAAAAAACAACCGTTATCTCCGCGTCGCACGTCGTAAATCAGTTCGTCTTCAACTCTGACTGTGTAAACGTGTTTATCCTCATAGTTGACATCGTTTTTGGATAAGAAGCCGTTGCTGTCTATATAGCATCGCCAAAATAATGCATTTTTTCCCACCACGAAGAAATTCTACATTCCAGTGAAAAAAGGTATAATATCAGTCTGGTCTCCCAGAAGGCTTTCCTACAGGGAAAGAACTAATATGCTTCGCTTCTGGAGATATACTCACCAAAAGCATACGGCCGTCTAGAGAAAATCGTGGTGTTTTACAGTTGAGAAAATTTTAGAACTTTTTCGAAGCAAAGAAAAAATTCCTGAATAGATGAGGAAAATCACGCCCTTAACAATTAGCGTTGAGCACGGAGAATTCAATTTCGCGTCGAAGTGATGCGACTTTCATTCTTTATCTGGAAATTTTATCTCCGTTTTGAAAAAATACCGATTATCTGTCTTAAAATTGTAGAAAAGACCTGTACCACCATTCATGAAAACTATCCTTTAAAGCTGCCTTATATCACCATTTTAAAGCAGCTTTGAAGTTCAAGTGGTGAGCTAATTGCTTCAGATGTGATGCGTAATTTTCCTTCTGCTCATACACCGCTCTTTGGAAACAATTACAAAAGTTGGAGTTGTTTTCAGATATGTTGAACGAAAATCCCTCCACAGACTTTGGCCGAGCGAAATTTACGCCTCATGTGTGGTATGAGATTTTGTTTTTGCTTCTACAGCGTACTAAGAAGGCCATTCCAGAAACCTAGTGTATCGTATGCTTTGTGCTGCGAGAAATTCAAGAAGTATGCAAGTTTTCAAATTATCACATATCATCCACGACGGGTTAACTGTCAAACGTGTTTCATTAAAGAAAAAAAGCTGCGCTCGTCCAGATACGAACGAATTGACGACTATGTGTGTATTCCAGGACAATAGTAACCACTGCACCACTTGGGCTCCTACAATATGTTAATACAGAAATACAGATATTTAGAAGAACCGCCATAGTTACATAAATTGCTTTCTAGTTACATAAAAAGTATTTTGAAAATGCTATACCGTGTGTCTCGAGTGTTTACTCAAGACCACGTTGAAAATTTGGCACATCTATAATAATAATCTGAGCCAACATGTCATGTGGTCTGTTGTTGGCTCTTGTCGAGCCCGATACAAGTGTTGTGGCCTAGCAGCCTCGTCAGTCGGGTAGGCTCTTCGTCTCTAGCCAGTCCTCTCTTGGCCCCTACATTCCCCTATAAAGAGTAGGCGACGGCGAACGAATTACAGAATCGCCGTCAAGTGATAAATCACAAGATCCGCGATTTTAGACAATCGATTGCTCATGACTGGGTTTTTAGATAGTCATACCGTTTGTTTTCAGTGTTTACTTAAGACCACGCTACGAAGGGTCTCCCCAACTGACGAGGCTGCAGGTTGAAACACGTGTATGGGGCTGTGTAAGAGCTCAATAACAGAGCGCATGACATGTTGGCTCAATAAATAAATGCGAAATATATTTAATTTTGAGCATCGTCATGAGTGAACACCTAAAACAAGAAGTATAATATTCCAAAAAAAAAGCAAAAGTAATCGAGTGTTGGAAATCGCCGATCTTACTACCTCTCACTTGAAGGCGATTGTGTGAATCGTTCGTCGTCGCCTACTCTTTACAGGGTGATGTAAGGACCTCCTCCGACAGGACTGGTTAAAGACGAGAAGGGCTTGCTTGACGGACGAGGCTGCAGGACCGAAACACGTGTATCGTTCTGTACAAGAGCCCGATAGCAGACCACATGGCATGCTGGCTCAAATAATAATAAGCGAATAAAATAATTTGAGTTAAGTTTAGGTTCTGTTATGCGAAAGATTCATAATTCTTTGAAATACCATGGTTTTGTAGTAATTGCTTGTATACGGGATCACGTCAAACTTGTGTCACGACTTATTATGTTCAAAAATTGAAGCTCGTTAATTTGAAGTGTCACGGTTGGGAAATGCTGAAAAAATATTATTTCATTGATGTAACTTCTCCATGGTTTTACTTAAAACAAGTAAGAAGTATTTTCTTGACCAGTGAAAATTCAGTGGGACACGAAAACAGGATGAGTCTATCGGCGAGCTATGTGGATAAGAAGTAGTAAATTACAAAATAGAGGAGATGCCTCAAATCTCGGGAATGGGTCATTGCAACAATACTTTCACGTCGGAACCAAAAAAATTTCTTGAATTCGCACATGCAAGAGCTTTTCCATGTTTTGGACTATTTACGTGAACACTGGCAACTTAACGAAGAGACACGAGCTACTTTTCAGAATGGGTGGATGAAGTACGACTACGAATAAGTCCTCAAATCTTTAATCAATGATTAAAAAAGGAAACTATTTATTTGAATACAAGAAACATTTGAAGTCAGTCATAAAACCAGTTAAATGGCGGTAAAATTTCTCAGTTATACTTTTCAAGGACTGAAGCAGTGCTAAAATAAGATCTGCAAGTTTTGACAAGCACGGCTATCTGAATTTCGTCTAAATATGAGGTTTTTCGTGTTGCTCAGCGATTGGTTTTCCCGAGTAATCTACCCTTAGACTTGTGATTTGGAAACACAGTCAACCTCTTATCGACAATTTCATGTATATTTGTGATGAGCAGACACTCCTCAACAGATGATCCAAGATGAGATAAGAATGTTGGACGTTTTGATTTACGACATCGATTTTTCACTCAGCTACTGGTAATCTAAGACGTGTTAGAAGAAGGAGGCCATAGAATATTGACCGCTGTAGTCTTGAATAAAAGGTATTCAGTGGCAGGTCGTCATACTTTTTCTAAAGGAAGATGAGATTATGTCGATATACTCTCAGAATACCGTACCCTGGCAACGAAAGCCTGTTTTTGAAAATCATGGAAAGTGGAAATTCAAAAGTTCAGGACCTAAGTCTACTTAAGTTACACCTGATAATCGGAGTGTAACTTGAGTAGGTGGCTGCCTCATCCATTCATATAATGAAAGTCAGCAGCCGAAGAACCAAAGTCATTGTGTAAACTGGTGCAGGTTGTGATTGAATATAAGTATATACGTATGCATATTTACTTGTACAAATATCTATATAACTGACTATCACGTGACGAAGAGCGAAATGCCGAGTTTGACTCTGGAACGATATCCACGAAACGTCACCAGTGATCTATGAATTTATTAGAGCCTTGGAATCTTCAAAGGCAACCGCCACCTTCCTACTAGCTCTCAAGATGCAGGACAAAGAAGCGACTTGGTAAGTTAGCGAGATCGTATGAGTATTCTTCTTGAAAGCTCCATCTTCTTTGAGGATACCAATTTCGCATAAGTACTCTGGCTACAGAGCTGAAGCTATCGAGCCATCGATGTGGGTGTTGAATCATCTGACGCACAAGCGTCGGCTGATGTACGATCCGTCGGAGACTGTATTGCTGGTGTGTAACCATCGGTAGATTTTTGTCTGTATGCTTGGTTTGCTTTCTCAGAAACTGCCGGAAGTGCTTGAGTGTAGTATCTCACTTCACAGAGTATTCTTCTCTGTGGCGCTTACATCCAAACCTCTACGCTCTTGGTAAGCGGCACATCACCAGCTGCTGCTGCTACTGTCTAACAGTCGCCTAGTTGGCATATAGCCATCATCTGCCACGTTTTTTTCCAACAAATTAATTGACATAGCAACAATACGGCTCTAGAATTAAACATGTATAAGTACCGGACAAAGACGTGTCGGCTATGCAAAGTTTGTTCCCTTCTCATCTAGGTTCCGTATTATGTTATACGTTCAACAATATTATCGTCCGATAAAATATTTGTTGTTCATGTATAACACGCCCTTAGACGCCGTTGTTTCGCTTTCGCGACTTATACTTAGCGTAATGACTTATCCTAATCAATTGTTTTGTTAATCAGTGCCGTAAAAGCATTAGCTGTTACGCTATTACTGATTTCGCTTCAGGATTGCCAAGTGTATAAAACTTAGCTTTGACATACATATTTCACGATTCCGTCTCCCCATTCATATTTCAACTAAACGTTCCGAATCTTAAGAATCTGTAATAAAGAAAATAGTGGCAACAGCCTGACAGGAGATCATTAAATTTGTTTCGGGCTTTTTAATTGATATCATGCTGCTAATATACAACTTTAGTAAAGCGAGCTACTCGATGGACTCCGCAGAACATTTGTTCTGTTGAGGACAGCGGTCGCTCGGTCCTTCAGCACGTTTCGCAAGCGGCGTGCAATCTTCGTTATGTAATTAAAGTTTTTTCCTCGTATTAATGGAGGATTTAGGTTTTTGGTATTATTCTGTTGCTCCGTGATTTTTTCCCTACACGCTTATAAGTTTTTGGTGTATATATCACTCTTACTTGCATAGAAAACTTCGGGGGATTACGTGATATTGTATCCGCTCCTATGACGCCATCTAAAGATCTTTGCAAAAGCTAAATCCCATTTGAGTCCAACGAAGTTTGAGCTATTAAACGAATTCTAAAAGTCTGATTAAAACTATTACAACTCTAGCGAAGCAGAAAACGTGCGCTAAGCGTTAAAAATCGTATTTTGACTGCTACAGCCGAGTGAGAAGATCTTTTTACAAACCAAGCGCAATGTTGAAATCGCCGAGATTTGAGCTTTTAAATATCTGTTGATAGTCTTAGCTAAAAGATGTGTCCAGTGGGACAGGCTTTCGCATAATTGTGTTTCTAGGGAGATACGCGGCATCCAAAACTTGTTGGTGCTATAGAGTAACGAGTAAGATGATTGAGCGAAGAGTCGTAGATCTCACTTCACTAAATGATCAATGAAATAACATGTGTTGCAGTTGGTGGGACTAGAAATTGGAGCAATACTATGCGAATGTAACCAGCATTTTTTTTACTTTGATCCCAGATAGAGCAGCATTAGTTTGGCACTGTTTTCTAACTAAGAGAAATTCTCACTCCATCCATTCAAAAAGTTTGCTGTTAGGAAAAGTTTCATTTTTTATTTAACTACTTCAATAAAGATATTATTTGTTTTGAGCCGATAGGTCTAGTGCTATATAGGCGTCTATTTCGTCCTATTGGGACTCATCATTAGCACCCTCCCTCGGTTCCGTCGATCCCTTGAGGTGAAATAATCCTCTAAAGGAATCGGCGCCGAGTAAAAATTAAGCACCCAAAGTAGGTAAAGAAAAGTAAAGAGCGGTCGATAGCAGAGACATGGTTCATTCTAAAAGCCGCAAGCTCGACTGCCGGTCACCACAAAGTCAGGTACTATCATCATCCTACTTTGGGTGCTTAATTTTTACTCGGCGCCGATTCCTTTAGAGGATTATTTCACCTCAAGGGATCGACGGAACCGAGGGAGGGTGCTACTGATGAGTCCCAAAAGGACGAAATTGGCGCCTATATAGCACTAGACCTATCGGCTCAAAACAAGTAATATCCTTATCAGATT
Organism: Parelaphostrongylus tenuis; assembly: GCA_019055375.1. Taxonomy (NCBI): domain Eukaryota; kingdom Metazoa; phylum Nematoda; class Chromadorea; order Rhabditida; family Metastrongylidae; genus Parelaphostrongylus; species Parelaphostrongylus tenuis. Next base: position 37,373 of record JAHQIW010004528.1, on the reverse strand, counting down.
AAATCATTTTGAGAGGGTCTGTAAAAGAGCGGTCGATAGCAGAGATATACTTCAATAAAGAATTGTTAAACTTTTGTGGATTTACACACAGTAATTTGATATCACCCTGAGGAATAGTTTGCTATTACGTTAGGGAAAAGTTTTTTTTTTGGACGAGGCAAGCAGTTACTGATGCACGTTATCAGGAAGAGTGCTTATTGACTCCTCCAATAACACTCCTCCAATTACTTGGAAACGCTCTAACCTCACTCTCCTCAAGATTGCAAGGGGATTTGCTCGTATTTCACGAATTTCACGAAGAAGACGGAGTTTTTAACAGCAGTCAAATGTACAATTTGTCAGGGAAACACAGTGACTATACAGAACTTGTAACTTTATGTGCGACTGTTTTGTGCTGTACAATCGTTATACGCTAGTTTGCCGTGAAAGGTGTTTCACTCAATCTATTATCGCCAACATGAGTGCTCTATCAGTGGGGACTACCGAAACAGAGTACAAGACAAGGGTAATCGGTATCAGCTGAAGCTCGCATTACGACGGCAACTGAATTTGACGCAAGCGCCCCGAAATTGGCTGCTTCAGTCAGTTTTGAGCACACAGCTCATCTTATGTTGGACTTTACTGACTTGAATATAGAAAGGATAGAGCTGTGGTCGTTATTGAGCCTAGCCTCTTAGACGTGTGAAGTGCAGCTTAACTCGTTATATTCACTAAACGCTGGTATTTTGACATCATATGGATAATTTATATCAGTTAGAGGGCAGTATAGATTCAAAAGCTATAGAAAAGTCTTTGGTTCATCCAATTACAGGTATAATGTTCCCATTGTTGTATGCTACGATTCAATATATTTCATCTACTAAATACATCAATGTCAGAATTGAGGAAGTTTTTCTCCCTTTCCCCTGTTCCGTGGGTTGGCTGGTATGCAAAGTCACAGAAAAGGTTCACAGCTAAGTAAAATGTGAAGGGAATCCACTACAACAACTTGTTACTAAGATAATCGCCTGATTGATCGCATAACTCGATAGCGATCTGCCACACTATGCGTTTGACCGGCAGCAACTATTGTTTTTCTATTCAAGGTCTTTTTACCGCATCGATAGAAACTTTAGATAGAAAGGTAGTTTCTGATACTACGGAGTATTTCCTACAAGGTGATATGCCCATCCTGCTTCCAGCAAATCAGACTCCTTGTAAAAATGAAGATGAAACGCGAGTGGACTGCAAACTTTTATTTCAGATGTTACAGCAATATAAAATTGTGCTTTAAAAAGCCAGCAAAGTGGAATTGTGCCAGAGACTCATGATTTCTAATGATTACTGACACTCCTTTGAACAACTCTTGTCTAGCGAATGAGGCAGCTTTAAATACATGCCAACGTTCAAAACATAAAAGCCAAATTTTCTTTCACAATCACACTTTCAATAGCCATTCGATATCACATATCTCAGCGATCTCGATGATAAGCTTTGTTTTTAAGAAGGACGTTTTAATGCGTTGTTACGGCTAAATAAATTGTGTTTCACACTCGGCGCCGTGTCGATAGCGCAACGCAACTTACATGTGGCGTGCGGTGGCGCGACAAGTGTGAAACTTAATCCTTTTTTAGCTGTAATGGCGCACTAAGAAGTCTTTACTAAAAATTAAGCATCTACCCAAATTTTCCAAGATTTGCGCTATTTAATATGTGTGAAAGCCTCAAGGAATAGCCGTGTTTAGCAGAAAATTCTCAGATCAGCAGCACAATTTTATTCCTGCTGCTACAGCTCGTAATGAAAACTTTTTCAAAAGGAAAGCCAGCCCAATGAAATCCTCGAGATTTAAGCTATCGGCTGGTTATTGAAAGGCGACGGCTCGATGCCAGTGTTGCAGTATACATCCGCATACCGGTGGAAGGCATACGCGGCGCATGTTAAATACAGTCGTGACTTTAGTGTTGCAGCGCCGAAGAATACTATCAAATTTAACGAGATTCGTGTTATCGAAAAAATACAGAATTTTTTTAGGAAAGGCCTTACTTATCGAAAGATGCTTGAGTGTTAAGTGACATTGACATTTTCTTTTCAGTTACAGTGTAATATAGAGACCTTTAAAAAAGTGAAATGCATACGTCAAATTTTGGAGACTTATGCTATCGAATATTTGTTAACATGTCTAGAAAAGGCGAAAAATACGTTTTTTTAAAATATGGGTGCTAATAAGGGTAGTAACGTAGCCGACGTAATGATGAACGCACGCTCTTCCTAGACTTTCTCAAGTTACTTATGACAATTATCTTCACATAGACGTCGATTAGAAAAGTCTAGCTGTAAAAGACGTGCTTTCAAGCCACGCTCTCTCAAAACAGGCGATACAAATGCACAATAGGGGTTGGAAGTTTGTATATCTTTTTTGCAAGGACGTGGTATTACCACTAAAAATGAAGGATTTCAAAAGAAGTAACCATCTTAATGATAATTACCTTTGTGAGAAGTTTATTCGTGATGTTCCATTTTCTATGCAACGATAAGATATCTCTGACCTATAGACTTTACCTGTAATTACCAATAAACCACCTATGGCATCAAAGCGGCAGGGTAGCATATTTTAAGCGTGGAATGTGATCTTATTTTCGCCCTTACACCGCACTCTAGTAACCTTTCGAAAAACTAACTATATTACCAAAATTCTCCGAATCTGAGCTATCTAATGACTAAGAAAACTTTAGCGAAGAGCTCTATCAAAACGGCAATCGAACAAATCATGAGAATCGAGTGTGGAACATAATGTTCTTTTCGCTGTTGCAGCGCAACAAAAAGTTTTTTTCTGAAACGGAACAGATCTGTGAAATCGCAAAAATTTAAGCTTTCGAATGATCACAAAACGTTTAGAAGGAAACCTTTATGCATCAAGATAGCCTTTCAATTGTGTGCCGCAGCTGGTACACTTCGTCCCTTGGGGGTTATCAAGCAGGACAACCCCCAACTGTTTTTCTCGCATACGGGAGTAGCGCATCAGTTTCTTAGCTCTGAAACTCACTGAGTATTACATCTTTTTGCCGAGTTTCTGTGAAGAACATTGATCGCCGGGTGAATGGTCTTCGCGTCTCGGGGAATGCAATCGCCAGCAGCCCAATGAATCTGCTATTGTCGTATATCGAATAAACGACTGGGGAATATAGAGTTTAACAGAGTTAATAGAAGGCACTTTGTTCTTTTGCTCAAGGCAAGTGCAGTTACTTATTCGTATTGTTTTCATTAAGGAGGAGTCTGAGTTAAAACCTAAATAATCAGCAGCTTAATAGAAACGTGAATATTTTGTACAGAAGCGAATTATACCATTGTCGACAAGTGTGGATGAATTCCTAGTCGTTTTGCGACTTAGAAGGTGACAGCGAAAGAAAAATAGTGAGAACAAAGCTTTATGGCTCTGAATAAGCTAGGAATTTCTTTTGTATTGTAACAAGCGCAATCCTTACTAAAAGTGGTTCATAGATTCCAGCGTGCATGTCTGAATTGCTGAAGCTTACTACACCTAAGATATGTTGGTTTGCTATTGGGGTGAGTGATTTGCTTTCAGGCGGCTAGACATCGAAATCAGCACGTAAAATTGGGTTAGTTGGTTGAAGGGGGTCAGATCACTAGAAGTCATCTAGGTGGTTGTCGAATATACGGAAGCCTTAGTGATCGATGTAAAAACGACCAATAATGGCGTTATTGTTGAGAACAACTTGAATGCTGTAGTTTGTTTCTTGTTGAAGCAGCTTGTAATTGATTTTTGTATGTGTGGACAAAGATTCTGTAACGCTTTTATTCTCTGGATTGTCAAAATCCCATTCTATAAACAGGATATGGGCTGACTACACCGTGAAACACGATGCGTGTGAATAGTTTTCTTCCCAACTATGACTCGATCCCTTTTCCATAACCGACTATGATACTATTTTCGTCAGGAATAAAGTACTTGCTGTCTCGTTAACACGACTGTGATTTCCATTGTATAAGCTAGTATAATTGACTACTTTTCAAGAAATCCTGACAATTACACGTCTTTTACACGACTAAAATATTGACGATTGTCTAGCGCTTATAGTTCCCATAATTCTTTCGTAGAACAAAACAGGTTCTCTCATTTCATATAGAGCAGTGATACTAAAAAATTCAGCCACTATGGCGAACTTTATGATAACTGTCAAGAAGCCTATTGTTCTGATGTGCATTCTAGTGATAACCACAAGTGACGAGAGTAAGCTTTTGTCCAAGTTGTTTTGAAAGCATCGGAATTTGAGTACGTTGACTAGTAATACAGTAGTAAAATGTTTTAAGCGTTTACACTAGAACTTTCCATGTGAATCCCCTATTTTAGATACCATTCACTCGACTATGTATCTGCGGACGGCATACTTTGCTTTGACAAAAGGTGATATTTTTGTACCAGTAATGATTGTTTGCTTAAGACTCTTAGCCTTTATGGGTTGGGAAGTTAATACCAAACTTATTTAGGAGCACTTTAGTCCCTGTAATTCAAATGAGTATGCAATGGCTTGACTATGCCTACACTACGCAATGAATCGTCTCTTAAGCAGCATTCAAGACATTATGAAGATGACGAGCATTTTCAGGAAGTGAAAAATCCTACAGAAGAAAACTTTAGAAATATGAAAATCTTATAGATATCTCATTTAGCCGACGCGAGGTGGGTAGTAGTAGTAGTAGCAGCAGCAACAGTAATAGTAGTAGCAGTTTGATGGATGACGTATCTGCAACTTCGCCTACTTCAAAACTTCCAACATAGATTGTATTAGACTTTTGAATGAACTGGTGGTTTATAGTGATGCACTCATCTTTCCGATTCACTGTTGGATTTTTGTCATTCATTTAAACCTGTTCAAAAGTCTTACGCCTTGATATAGTTTAAACACTTTCGTGAGTAAGGTGTGCGAAGAACGAATTTAGCGTAAGTGGTGTCGCGATCCATGGAGTAGATGTAAGGACGGGTCACATTGTGTCTTACGAAAAACTGCTCTTGACGACAGAAATTAGTCTAAGATTTCGGGACCGCCGACTAGAAAGTTCGCTCCTTGGTTGGTATATTGCCACCAGACTTATTTAAAAGGTGCAAGCCGCAATCCATTTTGTAGACCAGATTTACATTCCAACTTCTCTGTAATGCTTGACTAAATAGAGCGCACGGATTGGTTGACACAAGATGCTCTAATCTCTTATCTTATGATAGGTATTGCCACCAGACTTCATGACATGCAGTGTTATGTTTTTTCAAATGCAATTTGTATGATAGTTGCATAAAAGGATCATTAACTATCTAGTAGTTTTTCATGATAAATACTCATTTCCATCGGCTTCCCATTAATACATAACTAAAAAATCATTACACTCTATGCGCTTGTCTCTGAGTATTCAAAGTAGCACTCTGGAATGTAATGTTCATTCATTAGCAGGAAAAATCATTCAAGTGTTGCATCACTGTGACTGAACCCTGTCTTTTCCAAGCGTAATACCAGGTCCTTCATAAAAATTAGATAGACCATCAGAATTATTAAGATTTGATCTGTCGATTGGTCACTGAAACTCCGAAGGAGAAGCTTTGATCGGATAGAAGTGTTTCAATAAGAAACGAAATTTCACTCATTCTTTTTCAGCGCAATAAGAAGGCTTCTCTGAAGACGAGATGTATCATTCAAATTCTTTTGATATGTGCTATCGAACGTCTATTTGAACATTGAAAAAGACGGAGAAATACGTTTTTACAATGGGTCTAAACGGTGATCAGATAACGGAAAAGTACAGAATTTACTTAACAATGAATAAATGTGGACAGTCTACTGAAATTATTGCCACTCTGAAGAAGAACTAGACAAACTCTAATGTCAACGAAATTTTCATTAATTTCGCGTAGGTTCATGAATTTGGCAGAAAGAAGTCATATTTTGTTTATCAAACTGCATTTTGTAATTCTACAGCATGTGAGTGTGAGAGATCTCATAGAGTTTCTAATCTACAACGATGCCACTTTTGCCACATGGAGCTCATAATAGCCTTCAGAAACGTGTATTTTTTTACACCACGTACTGTAAAAATACAAAATGCAGTTCGATAGACAAAATGTGAGTTTCTTCTGCCAAATTCATGAACCTACGCGAAGTTAATGAAAACTTCGTTGACATTAAAGTTTGACTAGTTCTTCTTCAAAACGGCAATAATTTCAGTAGACTGCCCACATTAAGTCATTGTTAAGTAAATTCGATACTTTTTCGTTATTTGATTACCGTTTTGATTTATTGTAAAAACGTATTTCTTGGTCTTTTTCAATGTTCAGATAGATGTTCGATAGCACATATCAAAAGAATTTGAATGATATATCTCGTCTTCAAAGAAGCCTTCTTATTGCGCTGAAAAAGAATGAATGAAGTTTCGTTTCTTATTGAAACACTTCTCTCCGACCAAAGCTTTTCCTTCAGAGTTTCAGTGACCAATCGACAGATCAAATCTTGATAATTCCAATGGTCTATCTAGTTTTTATGAAGGACCTGGTATTACGCCTGGAAAAAACAGGTTTCAGTCATGGTGATGCAACACTTAAATGATTTTTCCTTGTGATCTGCTTGTTGTATCCAGACAAAATTGGGCAATTCTATTCATTTAGGTAAAAAGTAAAGATGACCAATAGTTGCACGTTCTATGACAATCAGTAACAATGAGCACTCGCATACACCGAGGCAAATCAATGAGCACAAATATCACAATACCAAAAAACTTCTTGCGTGGGAAAATAAAAAATGTGTCAAAGAAGAATGATAAAATGTGAAGATATCGTGGTGACTGTGAGTGAAGACTAGAAATGTCTAATTACTGCTCTGATGTGATTCAAGGTCAGTTTGAAAACAAACATAACGCAATGCGCTTGTAGCTGCTGAGAGAAGTGCATTTTTATTGTTCACAATCCTGAAAGATCCCAATGAGAAGATTCACGCTTTGAGGGTGTAAGCTTTGCTGGCCAAACGATGCCACACTCCCAAAACTTCAAATGAAAAATGAAATACACGTTTTTGAAGGCTATTATGAGCTCCATGTGGTATGTGTGTATGTGGTGTGAGAGATCTCATAGAGTTTTTAATCTATAACGATGCCACTTTTACCACCTAGAGCTCATAGTAGCATTCAGGAACGTGTATTTCATTTTTCATTTGAAGTTTTGGGAGCGTGGCATCGTTTGACCAGCAAAGCTTGCACCCTCAAAGGGTGAATCTTCTCAGTGGGATCTTTCAGGATTGTGAACAATAAAAATGCACTTCTCTCAGCAGCTACGAGCGCATTGCGTTATCTTTGTTTTCATACTGACTTTGAACCACATCAGAGCAGTAATTAGACATTTCTAGTCTTCTCTCACAGTCACCACGATATCTTCACATTTTATCATTCTTTTCTGACACATTTTTTATTTTCCCAGGCAAGAAGTTTTTTGGTATTGTGATATTTATACTCATTAATTTGCCTTGGTGTGTGCGAGTGTTCATTGTTAATGATTATCATAGAACGTGCAACTATTAGTCATCTTTACTTTTTACCTAATTGAATAGAATTGCCCAATTCTGTCTGAATACAACGAGCAGATCACATTCTCGATTTGTCTCAACCACGGGATTTTGATACTTTTCGCTGAGACTCTAGCAGTACCACAGTTCCAAATGCTGAAGAGTAGTGTGCATAGGATTGCCCCATAATTTCTTTCTCGCTTTTGCTTTCAACAGTTCTTTTCTACCTCAAATCGGGTTACTGTCAAAAGGCTATGGCATGTTGGAGACTGTTCTAGTTACACTTGAAAACTGCCGTAACACCATCGCTCGCCATCTAAATGAAATGAGTTACCGTATAGTGATGCCTCGATGGACGCCTTAAGTATTAACCAACCACGATCGCGATGCACGCGTGATAATCTGCGAAAGACATGTGCTGGGAAAGCATAGGCAGGACTTTTTCAAGTTGAAAATTACTGAAAAGAGTTCTTAGTATACTACGAAAACTGGACGCCCCACCTCTACTGACTACTTTGTGTCAATAATTCGCCAGCTTAATTAAAGTTCAAGTTTCGTGTTCGGAAGGTCATTGCTCGGTTTTCTGAGATTGACACTGCGTGTTGTTTGGGGACTGTTCAACAACAATCTTAAAATCATCAATGGCGACGTTCACGAGAAACAGCTTTGAAAGTTGGCCGTAGCAGTGCGGGCGAAACGTCCGAAACGGCTCAGTGTCGCCTCATGCAGAATAACGCTTATAGTCACATTGTAAAATCTACTCGCCATCTCTTAGAGATACTGGGCTCAAGCACGGTACCACACCCACCGTAAAATACTTATATTGCTCCATCGGAATGCTATCTCTTTCGTGCCCTGAAAGGCATCCGCGGGGAAAAAAATTCAAAGACTACGACAAACTTAAAAGGGATCTTACTCACTTCTCTTATCTGCAGTCTCATTCTTTTTGGGAAGGGGGCATTCATTTTTGCCCAGCAAATGGATGCACATCATTTATCGTAATAGTGTTAATATTGTTGTTTGACTCTTCGAATGAATAATTTTGAATCGACAAAACTATCCAAATGTGAAAGAAATTATGGGACAACCCAATAGAATTCAGATCAGATTTTGAGTAAAAGTGAGATGGTGCCGAATCGCTGGCAACAAGTTAGCTATATTAGAAAAGTAATGGAATGACCAGAAGAACAGAAGGAAAGACACGGCCTCCGCATCGAGCGATTAGCATTCACGAGGCACCCTTGTTTATTACGCCAGTAGTGCCCTCTTTATAATAAGTAGTTTCATGAACGCATGATCATTCTCTCTTTATCGACTTGACGACTTTAGTACACCATTGTGGTACTGAATTCACGTTGCCTAACAAATGTTGTCAACTAGGACCATTATATGAACACGCATTGGTGGGGAATTAGGATAAAAAAAAAAGGATAGAGCTCTCGGCGTTGATCAATCCTTGAGGGATGCGCCATGCATTCGACTTCAATTTTCAACTTCGTTTGAGGTGATTGAATGCATATCTGGTTTTTACAATGACTCGCGGTGGCCTCCCGCTGAACCGAGTCAGTGCTGCTTATCCTCCCAGACAAGTCTGAGACCTGCCCGGTACCAATTTACCAACCCCGGAGGGATGGATGGCTTGGTGAGCCATGAGCGCGAGATCGAACCATTGACCTCGTGTGCAACGCAGAGCACCTCTTCTTGAAATGGTGGGTATATCCCGATGTTGAAGATCTTAGGAGTAGCAGCAGTAAATTTTTAGAAGCATATCTCAACCTTACCAGCCTCTATTGACGAGCGCATTAGCATGAGCCGTTTCAAAAACGGTTTGGACGAGGGCACATTCTTCTGCGGTTGGAACGCGATGAAGAAGAGCTCTATCATAGCATAAATTCCACTTCAAATTAGAATGTTATTTGAGTACCACTGCAATTTTCTATATGACATGCATTTCATCAAATCTTCACTTAACAGCGACTCCTAGAATTCATAGTCGGGATTTCGCATTCTTCTGTAGATTTTACTTTATTCTCTGTCAAGAAAAATAACTGAACTTTTTAGATAATTGTTTTTGACATGGTATCTTAAGCGACGCTACACAGCATAAAAGCATATTACACCTAATTTTCTGCCTTTAAGTTTTCTTAACCCCTATGCATGACGTGTACCAGCCAAGTATGCGATTGCCTGCAGACTTTTCTCGCGGCATAAGAGTTTTCTTCTGGATATTCACTAATCATTCGAAAGCGTAAATCTCTTCGATTTATAGGATTTGTTTAGTTTCAAAAATTACGCTGCAACAGCAAAAATAAAATCATGTTCCACACTCGATTGTCTTCATTTGTTCGATTGCGGCTTCATTAGGACTCTTCATTAAAATTTTACTAGTCCTTAGACGGTCAAAATCTTGAGAATTTTGATAATTTAATCGGTTTTTCGAAAATTTGTCTCAGAAGATGGTGTAAGAGCGAAAAGAAGATCACATTTGACGCCTAGAATGTTACCCCGCCACTTAAACGTCATGGGTGGTTTATTGGTAATTATAAGCGAAGTTTATTTGTCAGAAGTATCTTGTCGCTACATATAAAATAGAATATCACGACTAAATCTTTTAAACAGATCTTTGATATAAAGAGTGATTAGTTCCCTCGAAATCCCTCATTTTTAGCAATAATAACACGTCCTAGTGAAGAAAATGAACAAACTTTCAACCCCTATTCTGCATTTTCTTGCTTGTCTTGCGAGAACTAGCTCATAAGCACATCTTTTATAACTACATAATTCCAATAGAGGTCTATGTGAAGGTGATTCTAATATGTATCTCGAGTAAGTGTAGGAAGAGCGCACGCTCATCACTGAATATGATACGCTACTTCCCCTATCAGCACTCATACTCAAAAAAAAAAACGTATCTTTCCCTCTTTCTAGACCTTTTTGCAGTTAATCAATAGCTTAAATCGTAGAAAATTAAAAGCCGCATTTTATTTTCTGAAAGGTCTTTGTACTACTCCGCAGCAGTGCAATAAAAATGTTAATTAACACTTAAGCATCTTTCCATAAGCAAAAACTTTCCTCAAAAAGTTCATCAATTTTTCAATAGCACAAAACTGACCAGATCTGATGGCTTTTCTGGTTTACCCAGAAATTTCTTTATTGCGCTGCAGCACTGAAGTGGAGTGCATTTCGCATGCGGCTTACACCAGCATGTGGACGGATATTGCAACACTGGCATCAAGCCGTCCGGTCCTTGTTCAACAACCAGTCGATAGCTGGAATCTCGAGAATGCAGTGGTGCGCTTGCCTGTTGCAAAAAATCTCTTTGCAAGCTATAGCAACAGCTATGTAACTGTGTTGCGCATTTGAGTATTTTTCGCTGGACACTATATTTCTCTGAGGCTTTCACGCCCATTCGATAGCGCAACTCTAAACAATCTTGAAGATATGCTCAATTTCTGTGAAAAGCTTCTTAGTGCGTTGTTACAGCTGAAGGAATATTGAGTACTAGACTCGAAGCGCCCCTGCCACATGTAAATTGCGCTGGGCGATCGACACAGCGCCGAGTGTGAAACTCAGTAATCTTTTAGTTGTAACAGCGCATTGACACGTCCTTCTCAAAAACCAAGCACAGCATTGAGATCGCTGAGATTTGTGCTATGGAATTGTAAGTTAAAGTCTGAATAAAAATCTTTGTTCAGCGAGAGATGCTTGAGTGTGAAAGAAAATTTAACTTCACCTCTACAGGATAATATAAAAACCATATGGAAAATAAAACACGGTCTTCAGATTCTCAACATTCAAACTGTCGAATAATTACTGAAACCTCAAAAAGGGATAAGAAATGTCTTCTGTTGTATATGGATGCGGATAGGTAAAAAGTACTGAGAACACTCCTTTATGGGCACATATTTCAGGTCAGTTTGCATAATGCCAATGTTCTCAGCCTTTCATTTCAAACACGGTCAATACTGCCCACACGGAATTTTTCCACTATCCATGGGTACTCAAAATTTTCTACAGTACGTCAGCTCTGAACAATTGGAAATAAACGAATGGTTGGTATAAGCTTAGCTATCGTGAGAGTTTTCGATGAGCATATATCGAATACAGCATACATAATAATTTTTGATAAATTACTAGCTGTTCTCCAACTTTAATTCACTATTATAACTTTTGGATCTTGTATAATAATAAGGAAGAGCAATACTTCGTTTTCTTGTGACCCCCTTTGTACTTGCAACACAGTTGCTCGAATGCCAAATACAGTACGATTGTCTAGTCTACGAGCGTCTATCTCTATAGAAGACACGCATAACTAAATCAAAAGCATATGAGCGAGTAGAAGAACTCTTGCTCTATCACAGCAATACAAATTTTCAAAAAATTTTTGCCAAACGAAGAAAAAAGCTTGATCAAACAAGTGAAATCGCGCAATTCGCTCTGTGCGCATTGCTTTCTTTAGCCGTCTGTTAAGGGTTAAATAATCTGGATTTTTAGTGAAGCACGCACCAGTCCTAGTAACGGTACGAATAGCGCGCCCAACCCAGGTCGTAATGACTGTCATTATCCTCAAAGGATATATATATATATATATATATATATATGTATAATATGTATATATATGTATATATGTACAAATATGTATATGTGTGTATATATATATATATATATATATATATATATGCAGAGAATTTTTAAGGAAACTTTTAATTCAGGTGAAAGACAATGATTGAAGTGCGTTAAAACTTCGTGTTTTTTATTAGACAAAAAAATAACAATCTGATCGAAGTTGAGGATGACGAAAATGTAGCTTTTAAAATAAAGTTGATATCTGAGTTCTATTTATGACAGAATCTATCAGTGTGGAGAGTATTACTTTATTCCATAAATTTTAGCATTAGAGTGATAAACACCGATTTAATTAATTAGAATTGATAAAAAATCCATAGATTTGCTATGGCTCAGGCGCATTTTTTACGAGCATTTTAACATACAAATTGCCTATATTCGCCCCCCTGAAATGGAGCAACTCTGGGAAAGACATTTCTTATGCCCAAATGCCAGGTAGAGTATGATATTAGTGAAGCGGAGCCAAAAAACAATGGAGCTTCCTGTGGACGGCCGGCCTCACCGCTACTCATCCTCCAAGCTGTTCGCTTCTGCTTTGAACTTCGTGTACCAATTCCTAGCCATAGCTGCCGTGTTGTTGCTTAAAGTTTCATTATTTTGCGCGATACTTCACCAGCATTTACCCCTAGGCTAAATTCGCTCATATGTAGCAAACAAATTTATTCTCATGACAGTTCCATCACAAAACAGATCATACAGTTTCCTTGATATGCTTCTTTTAAAAGTGAAGTTGTATATCAAAATGTCTGCTACGAAAGCGCATTTGAGCGACACTAAAATTGTGCACCTCTGATTACTTCCTGTTAATAGTATACACCTAAGAGAACTAAATGATGAGCAAAAGCGCGGCCTCAGGCGGGAATCCAACCCGCGCTTCTTCCTGGGTTTATAAAGCGAAATTGCATACCCGACCAAACCTGTTAAAGGTTATTGGCTGATAGCTAACATAGAGATGTTAGAGAATCGGTGGTGGCGTAAATGTGCTTCGGTGGTGTCGTAGTAGCGCACGCGTCCGCGGATATAATGAAACGCGGGTGATTCCCGATTGAGGCTGTTTTTTTGCTCACCACTCAATTCTCTTAGGTGCATATGGAAATAATAACACTGCGAAAATGCAGTAAAATTACTAGAAATTTCGAGTATCTCGTTAATAAATTAGGTGTTTATTTCTTTAGTGCCAAAACATATGGATGTCTCTAAATAGACTAGCACGGCTACTAAGATTGTTCACCATTCTATGATCTCGGCATGTACCACTCTTCGTTAAATCGCTAGTAAATTGTGAATTTAACATATTTCAAAAAGAAATAGCATGAATTTATCTATGTATGTCGGGAGCTTGATGCTTTGTCTGAATTCTATGTTGCGTGAATGTTTTTCGAAGCAAATTAAGCTTCGTTGATAGAAATGGACTAGATATTTCAGCAATGGATTTCTTTTTTCAAAAGGCCCTCTTTCGCTCTGTAGCATCCAATCGTCATCTTGACGGCAACGAAGAGCTGCCTATCTTCATGATATTCAATGATATATTCAGCTTATTACATCGTCCATTTGTGATAGTGAAAAATCATGGGATCTGCTACTAACCCTAGATATCGCTGCCATTCTCAAAAACACACACTCAGAAAGCGAAAAGATCTACGTTAGTTCACAAAGGATAGCAGCATTCTATTGTAACGTCCTGAGAATGTCTAACCCCACTATCCTGAACGTACAAGTAATGCACGTTTAGACATTATTTATCAACTTCAAATTAACACAAGTCCTCCTTTGTGTAATAGTCATACGCTCGCGTCGACCACCACCTCAATGGACGACGGTAGCTAGATGGCGAAGTGAATGGAATCTTTCAAGAATTCATATGATCTGTTTGTGAGGACGTGTGGAATCGAGTAGGTGTGTAAACGTACACGCATAAGAACTAATTTGGTACGTACTAAACCATTTTCTATATTCTTTATGCTTAACGTGGATATCTTCTCTGAGTACCATAAACCATTCCATGTGATTCAAAAATTTTCTCGCTTGCACAAATGTTAATTTGCTACCAATTAGTAATCACTGTGTGCAAACTCGTTTCCACTTCGAAAATTTGAACAAACAATTTAACTAATCTTTATTCGTACGACCAGTAAGAAATTAGTATCACTTGGCACCCGATGGTGGTTCCATTGTCAGGCCTCCGTGAATTGGCCTTGTCAGTTTCACCTTTTAGCGTTCGTCTCCTTGCAGTTTTGCAACCGACTCTGAAATTGAAATCGATAGTATTTCTGATGAACAGACAGGGACAAGAAAACACAAGCGCGGTGCGGAGATTTGCGAAGAGGCTACACAGTGAAATGGCATTTCATCTAAGATTCTGCTAAGGCAATTACATGGAGCTTTCTAAGTATAGATGCAGATTCTGACATGCACTTGCGACCGACTTTGCGAGTGCGGCGCGATCAACTTCTCCTTATTCTTCTCAAAATCCAGCGGGAAGATCTACGTTGTGATCGTTGGTTGCTCGATCGGCGTTTTCGGGACCAGCTTAGGCGACTTCTATTGCGTCGTTTGAAAAGAGAAGCCTTTATTGACTTGGTTTTGGAGAAGAATAAATCGTGTCTTTTACATGTATATGTAAAATCTCAAAGCACAACTTTGTGGAGGCACGGCAAGGCACAGAACTCGGCAGCAACATTGACATTTCGCTCAACAAAACAAGCGAACAAAACGAGGGGTTCCACGGCCTAATGCACTGAAGTGACACTCAAAATGCTTTCGTACGACTGAATAGAAAATTAGCAGAGCAATGCAAATTCAAACGAACTCTTTTCAGTCTACACGTTGACTATCTTCATGAACCTGAGAGCATCCTCAATCTATGGTTATACTCACACGATCGCGAACGGCGGCTGTATCGTCGTGATCGTCGGCTGCCGGATCGACACGAACGTCTCCTCAATGATCGGGAGCGACCACGACAAGCTCGGCTTCTTTTGCTTCTTCCTTGTCCACTACGAGACCGACTTCTGCTTCCACTTCTAGACCGGCTTTTTCTGCTCCTAATTCTGAACCGGTTTTTTCTGCTTGACATTTGAGTAAGTGAACTAAATAGCATAGTCTTGCAATCTTTCATAACCTTCAAAACCGTACCATAGGTATCAATCATTCTGATTGAGTCTAATAGAAAATTTTGCTTACGTGTTCTGCAGTACTGAAAATGTTATGTTTTCAATGGAAAATATATCAGCGTTCACATGAGAACAATATTGAATTCAAGAGTAAACTCTTTTTTAACCACATTTGAATCGGCGGTGACTTCAACATTTCTTCGGTGATTAATATCAGCTCAAACTGAGAGCTCAAACGGTGGTGTATTTGAACAAATCGCTCTATGATGCTTATCCATCTCAACGGAAATTGCACTTAAGATTCGTATCAACAGAAAGACTATTTTGGAACTTCTCTTATATGCTGTTTCACTTTCCTTCAAGTTCTTAGGCGCTATTGAAGTTTGTAGGGTGATGGTTGAAGATGCCGGACAACACGTTCATGACTGCTGGTTCAAGCCTGAATTCAGCCGAGCAAGAACTCTATTTGTAGACATCCTGAAAGCAGATTTATGTGGGAAAAGCCTCTACAATCCACAAATGTGGGCTACTGTTGGTAGTAAGAATCTGAGAACGCTTCGACTCATATGTGTCGGGATTTTATGGTGAATCAGCTGAATTAGAGCGTTTAGTGGCATTCACGAACTATAGAAAGTCGTCAGCTGGAGGCAGAATCAACGCGCAAATTCGAAGATTTTCTTGGATAGAGGGGAAAGGTATGAGCTGAATAGGCGAAGTACTGTCATTTGCACAAGTTATGAAGACGCGTCAAATCAAATGAAAAATCTAATTGATGAGTCGCATGAACGTGATTTATACATGCTTATAATTCTGCGATTAATTCTATTTGAGTATTTGAATCGTCTTTTTACGGATTTCAAACACTCGCGGGATCTTTCGGGTAAATTCTCGACCGGTTATTTGAAAGATAACAAAACTTTTGTCCGAAGTCCTGAAAGCCCGTCCTTGAACATTGTCAGGTAGTATTCATCCGCCAGACAGTGACAAGATAACCATATTGTTTCCAGCAATGCACTCGTTTACGATTACTCGAACTTGAAACGAGGATTTGAGCTTTTTCGTCTAAGTTGTAGGCTATGCATGAGATTAATCTCCGTTTCACATCATTATTCGTCTCACTGAAAATCTCTCGGCTACAATGAGATGATTTGAAGCATCTCAATTTTTTTCCTAAAAAAAGCATTCTTGCGAAGTTCAGCTTAGAATAATACAACGAAATATTCAAGTTAAAGTTTGCACATTTTGTTACAAAATTCTCAGTTTTATGAAAAACAGTTGCTCTTCTTAAGTACTTTGTTTAATTGCGTTACTCTTTTGGTACACAATTATAATTGTGGATATCTCAAGATAAGAGGTTGATTAATTTCCCTGAGAAATACGCCATGCATTCGACTCAATTCACAGGATCGTTTGAGTTGACTCAATGCATATTTGGCATTTACAGTGGCGACTCGTGGCGACCTAACGTTGTGTCAGATCAGAGCTGCTATCCTCTGACTCACGTCTGATATCAACTCACCAATACCTCGGAGGGTGAATAAACCTTGGTGAGACTCTAGCGCAGAACCGAACCATCGAGCATCGAGACCGATCGTGCACGTGCTGTGTAGCATCTCTCACCGCTGCGCTAGTCGCACTCGAAGTGGGAACGGGGAGAGATGAACGACGGTATTGCTCATATTCCGTAAGTGCACTTCTAGCACCGAATCACACGGCTAATTGTGATTTACCTCAGTGTTGCTCGTGGTTTCAAAGCGGCTTCTTCTTCTTCCTTTGAGAGGGTTTATTTTTTAAATCTTTTGGTTTTTGTCGAAAAATATTTGTTTGATTGATAGATAGGCCTTTTCCTTCGAATTCGTAATGAACTGGAATGATTCGTCTTTTCATCCGTTATTTGGGTTGGAAAGAAATTCTCCGGACTTTTTCGTTTTTATTGAATATTTTTATCCACTCACATTTTTGTTTTTACTGTGGTTTAGAGCAGTTTTTTGCGGTCATTTTGATATATAACACTTATGCCTTTGTTTCAAGATAGAATTGTCCCAAGAGCAAAAACGATTTCTGATGCTGTGTGAGCATCGTTTGGATTCAAGGGCTGCCGAGACTTTCCGGCGGATTAACGAGGCCTGGGCTGACGGAACAGTTGCGAGAACCGCAGTTTTTGATCGTTTCAACGAATTCAGGACTGGGAATGGAGATTTGACGCATAAGCGAGGGGCCGGCCGTCCACTAGGAATTCACCGACAAACTGTTTCGAATGCAACTGAGAGATCTCTGTTGTTGACGATTCACATAGTGGCCGACGATCTCAAAAGACACCGAGTTCTACCGCCGCGGAATCCAGAAAAAAAAGCGGAAAAGTGGGCGAAAGTCATCAGAGTTGTAGGAGAAGAGTTGGTTTGATTTCTGATTGCTTATGCAGCCCGTGTGTCTATTTCCACCCCTAAATTCACTGAAACGATCAAAACGTGCAGTTCTACCAACTGTTCCGTCGTCGCTGGCCTCGTTAATCCAGCGGAAAGCCTTAAAAGCACTTAAATCCAAGCACCTGTCGCGGTTCGACACAGTCAAGCTGGGAGCTGTTGAATAGAAAAAGTACGGAAACGCAATATCTGGACATCGCGCGGAAGTTGAACTCTGGTCTCATCCTTTGCGGACGCTCATGCTAACTACTGCATCAACTATGCTCTTGTTCTGCAGTTGGTCTTTCAGCATAAATCGACTATCTGTCAGCGTGACTGGGTTTACTGCCGATATTTGCTAACCAGACCAAACCCATTGACGTTCGCTTGCTGACATAATCGATAATCTTGTATCACAGAGAGAGTGTTAGCACAATATATGCTCCGATAGTGCAGTGGTTCAGCAGTGGCTCGTGGAAAGAAAGGCTAGGGTTCGACAATCGCGCAAGGCACAAAGTTTTGCATATCAATCTATCTTGTGGGATATCTGCTTATGATATGACATTAAATAATTGTTGCACAAGCGATATTTAAGAAATTGATCGTAAAAGGGTGGCAAAAGAGGCATCGGCAGTGCAATTGCTTAAGCCGCGTCACCAGAAAGGGTGAAATGCGGGTTCGAGTCCCCTTAGCGTCAAAGTTTTACAGTATCACTCAATATCATGGGGTACATTTTTTTTTCGATGTAGGTGTTTTTAGATTGAATGCAAATGTTTGCGAAACTGTTTCCGACTAACTCCGAATAGTTTCGTTCGCCTGTTAGCTCGATTTTACTTCAGAACACTATCGCACGGACGAAGTATTGTGTCATTCAACTCGAAAAGCTGTGAGGATTTGGTAGTTAGTAAGTTCTGAATTCAGTGTTACCTATGAATCAACGAATTCAAACGAATCAGTTTCCAGATTACGAAGAGCTTATGAAATCTGAGAAGCATACAGAGAACTTTTCCCTGATTTTCTGTATTCCGACTAACTATGTTCATGGAGTTAATGTTCAACACAAGAAAACCGAGCTGTTTTCAGCGTATGGCAAAGTAAGCGATACTCTTTTACTTTCATCTCTTAGCATTTCATCACTGATTTCAGGGCTGTCCTTTTATCGGAACCCATTTTTCGACCCCTTTGCAGACAAAGTCTTCTTCGTTTTTTCTTTTTATTTTAGTGATCATTTGACAGTTCAAATCTCGACTATTTCAATATTGTGCTTGCTTTCTGAAAAGATTCTTCAACAGCGCTGTATGGGGGGAAAAGAATAAGTTCCTTGCGGTGCACCTTATAGCGCTAAACGCCGCGATCTTAACACTGACTACCACAGGCTCCCGTCGCTAACCTTGTCCCATCGCGTGCGGCGAGCAATCCGTTAGATCTTTGGGGTAACAACGCATGTCCAACTTTTTTTTTCGCGTTTCTTTTGACGTTGTTTCAGAAGTCGTAGTCGATAACGTATTTCTGCAGTGTACGACTTTTTAGAGAAAACTCCTGTAGAAGTGGATGCAATCAGTTCAAAAACATCTGCGTTTTTTTTGTGTTGTTAGCCTATTGATTTAGGTTTCATGTCAAAAATAATTATTTGTGAGACAAGTAAAAGTTTTTCTTTTTAGAATAATAATCGCGATACAGATAAATCTACGAGCTGATCGAGAGCAAAAATATAACCAAAACGTCTGCTGTGAACCGTCGTTGTAGAGGGCCGAACCAGCAACCTTATTGTCGATGTCTGATAAGGGGACTAACGCCATGGACATGCCGTTTTCAGAGTTTTGAAGCAGCGTCCAAAAAGGCGCAGTTTTCGTCATTTATCTGAAGGTTTCTTTTTGGTTGCAAAGAGTTCTAGTTTTTCTTCATATCAAAAACACAGACGAAGGTTTTTTTTTAATCGGAGTATGGACAGTAGCCTTTTATTTTTACCCTATATTGCCAAATAATCCCGCTATCAGGTCTAAGCAACAGGCAACTACAAGGATTGCGAAATGTAATCTTTTTCTCGCACTTCCAGCGCTCTTCAAAGACCTTATGAGAAATCTAATTTATGCAGAATCACCTAAGTTTGTGTTATCCACTACTGAATGCCTGTTAAAAGACCATTCACATACCCCAGCCTTAGCCGAGCAAAAAATGTGCATTGTGCCTATTTCCACCATCACAGCGCTTTTGAAATACTTTTTCAAAAACCAAATACAGTGCCAAAATCGATGAGATTTGAGCTTTTGAATGACCACTGAAAGTTTGAAAAAAAGCGAAAAGGACTTGTCACCAAAGTTGAAAAACGGATCCCCATCAAAGCAATTCCCTTATTATGCTTACTAGAAATTATTTGTTTCTCAGATACTCTGTGTATCATCTTAGATTTTCCTTACTTGAACCCTTTTAGCTAGTCACTAATGCGTTTTCCATCACTGATGCAATAGGAAGAGTGTTAGGAACAGGATTATACCTTGGTTAACTAGTCCAATCAGTTTTTTCTCATTTAGTGCTCGCAGTCATATATACCTTTGCCTGCTGATTTTGATTTACTACTTTCTTATTGCAAAATAGTATGACGAAAACTGTTAAAGATCTCTGTTCACAATCATTCTTCTATCACAGACGCCTACGTTCGCTTTGAAGGTTCTACGGCCGTGATGCACCGTCCACAAATAGGAGGAAATTACGATGTAGATGTAAGAATCAGTATATTCCTACTAAAATTTTTGCATATTGGTGAGTGAACAAATATTAGGTCGTTCCAAAGGTTTCAGGCGCTTAAGCAGCAAACACCAAATTATTAACTAGAAGGCATTGGAATTGCTGGTTTTGGTGTCGTTCAGTTGCGCATTTTCTGGTGAACATTTTGTTGTACAACTTTCCTCTACTTGCTTTAATATGCAGCTGTTTTGGGAATGAATTCGTTTGTTACTTGCGCATGCATGGCGTATATGTGAAGATGCTAGACAGCTGCATCTTGAAGCAAGTACAGGCAAGTTGTACACCACAGTGTTTGCAAGAAAGTGCGCAGTTGAGCGATACCAAAATCATGCACTTTCAGTTCCATCTGGTTATCAAACTTGGTTTTGTTATTGCTCTAGTGGCAAAACTTATGAGAATACCCAATAACACCAAGAGCAGTCAACTTTTTGTGGTGGCTAGACCTCTCTTAATTATTTCGTCAGAACATGTAGCAGAGTTGTTTCAGTGCGGAGGTTATTCGGTCGGGTTTTTTAGAAGCTTTAGAATGAGGCTCTTAATTTGCTTCGATCAAAACTCAAAGATTTTACTATGAACGCCCATTCGTTTGTCTCAAAATGACAGTTTCGTCTAATTCTTGACAAATATTAGGGTTATTAGGTTCATGAGCGCATCGCAGAGATCATATCATATTCAGTAACTTTGGGAGAGATGCATAGCTTTGAACCTCATGGACGATCGAGCTCGCTTTTCACCCTTTCTAGAGATGCGTGCTAACCACCGCTCTACCGGAGGTCGACATTTTGTTCGATTTTGGTATGTCTCTTTTCATTAGAGCAGTCGAATTTTGTTTTGTTTTACATTCTAACGACTTGGCAATTTCTTCAAACACTTGAAAATAGTGCTCCTATTTTCTCAGACAGCTCTACTACCAATTCGCCTATTTTGCAGGGAAAGAAGACTTGGTGAGCCTTGAGCACGATATCGATGCATCGATCTGCTTTTTGCACAGACGGACTTCATCTTTCCAGGCGATGTAGGCAAGAATTTTTATCTCTTGGTCCATAAAACTGTGAAGTATCGGCTCATGACTTGAAATCGGGGCGGTATTGATAGAATAACGCTTTCTAAACACTCGCGTCTTCCTTTCATAAACGCGTGGGAATTTCCTTAGACGGATTGTGTGTGACGCAGTGGTTAGTGATGCCCTGCGACACACGATGGACGATCAGTCGATTGTCGATAGTGCTATCTCGTGCTTAATGCGTAGTAAGCATAGCATCTCTGTGAGGTCAATGAATTTACCAGACAGGACTGGGAGGATAGCAGCACTGACTCGATATGTCGGTAGGCTACTGCGAGTGTTTATGATGTCAGAGATGCATTCAGTCACCGCAAATGTTGCTAGTCGACGTCGAATGCGTGGCTCTTTTTAGAGCATTAATTAAGGCGTAGAGTCTTAACCTCTTTTTGAACTATCTGTGATTAATTTTGGTTCTATTTTAAAGATATTAACATTGTCTCGATCATCATTCACACTTTGTAACAATTTGTAATTTTAGCCATTTTCCTGCTCTTAGGTCCGTAATTAGTAATTTTTTTTCCGACATTGCAGTGTGTAACAAAAGTTTTCCTTATACGATACTTTTTTGTCATCTACGAACCAGAAAGAAAGTATCGTTAGCGAACTCTCTTAAACTTTCCTTAAACTGTACAAATTGCCGACTTCAATAATTTTCTGTGATTTGTCTTCATCTACTTTTACCTATCTTCAGCTCACAATTAGTTACGTCGATTTGATGAGTGACAGTGCTGAGCGAAACAAGATATTAGGAGATCAGTTCTGCTATACATGCTGTTGTTCACGGTGTGAGGATAGAGAAGAAGTTAGTCTAGTTGTCATTTTTATTTCTACAATAGTCTTACCGAATCTTTTTCTTCTTATACTCTCAGATCGTTCCATATGCTTTAGCACTAGAGCAATAAGCACCAAGTTTGTTAAGCAGAAGTAATTGAAACTACATGATTTCGGTATTCTTCAATTGCGCATTTTCTTACGAACATTTTGGTACACATTTTGCTTATACTTACTTTGAGATGGAGTTATCGTGGGAACATTTTCGCTTGCTACTCATGCAGGAATAGCGCATAGGGAAAAACGTCAGTGGAGCGGCGCGCAAGATTAATGGAGTTTTCTGTGTTTGGCGTGATTAATCCTCCAGACTGTTCTACCCAGTTTTGAGCTTCACGAACCACATCCTATCCGTCCTTTCTGCAACCGTACCATTGCCTTAAACTTCATTATTCTTGTACTACGCGCCATTCATGCAAGAGCAGCAAGCGATTTGTTTCCACGACAGTTCCATCCTAGAGCTAGAATAGGAAAGTTGTATATCAAAATTTTTGCAACAAAATACGCATTTGAGCGATATCAAAATTATGAAGTTTTAGTTTCTTCTGACCAATAAATCTAATGTTTATTGCTCGAGTGCCAAAACTCATCGAGTACGACCTAATATTAACCCTTTGACTTCCACAGACCCAAATCTACGTGTCTAGCTGGTAAGGGTGGACTGTGTGTCCCACATCGTCTGCCACTTTCACCTTCAGCGTGAGAGCGACTCCGCTTCCTCTTTCGCGACTGTAACTCCTCAGCGTTGGATTCACTGTGTGTCTCACTCCTCTCTGCCGTCATCGGGAAAAAGGTTTCTGGTTCGATCCTCTATCACAACACTTCACTGTAGTTTGTTTGATGTTATCCTTTGTTTCCACTACAATAGGGCCAATCCCTAACTCACTAAATCATATTCTATCGCATATAATTACACCGTAACTTGAACGGTAAATGTATATGATTTATACCAATCTGCAAACTAAATAACAACAGACACTGACAGCTTGCCATTCAAGCGAAAAAATATGCTTTGCTACCTATGAATTTACGTTTTGGAACAAAAAAAAGTGAAATATTAGACACCTGAACGTTTTTTGCTGTAATAATTAGGTTAAAGAAGAATATTCGTTACTAATCTACATCAAGAAGATAACACCAAAGAAAAACCGCCGTGAAGTGTTGTGGTGAGGAGTCGCATCAGCAACCTTCTTCCCGATGGTCGGCAGAGAAGAGTGAGACAGGCAGTGATTCCCAAGCTAGGAGGTTACAGTCGCAGAGGAGGACGTGAAGCCGTTCTCACTCTGGGGATAAGAGTTCCAGAGGAGATGGAGCAGACAGTCCAGCCCTGTCAGCTAGACACGCATATGTGGGTCTGCGAAAGTCAGAGTTATTATTTCTACTTACGTGCATCAGAGCTAATTGATTCATATAATTCATGAGAAAAGCTTTTCCGTTACACGGCCTACGTCGGTATAAACGAAAAAAACTTCGAAGCTTTGTAGCTTGGTTCCTTATCTCTGATGCTTTTTAGAAGTAATACGATGTTATGAATACGCATTTAGGAGTATCATGTTGTATGGAAAGCATTCGACCCTAGGCTGGAGTTGATCCGCGTTAGCCTATACCGCAGAGGCGACCACTACTATGCTACCACTGCTTCTTCCTGCTGACACGTACGAGTGGATATATCGAAAAAGGGTGTAAAGGACCGATAAGCTGGGTGGTTTAGTGGTCGTATGTGCCTTCGGTATGGGTAAAACGCTGGCTTAACTGCCGCCCATTATCGAAAGTCTTCCATACCACTCAATAACCTTATATCAATGTGGTTTTTGCTATATCTTTGGCTCAATTCGTATCATTTCCATCTCATTGCTTGAATATATTTTTCTGTTCTTTGCGTGTGCAATTGATTCTTCCACTTCGGTTGCGTACAGTTCTCGCTTTCGTCGTTTTTACCTATAAAACTGAGCTTATTAGTTTCTGGTTTTGCCTTTATTAGCCCATAACGGCCGTATCTACGTTGCAATGTCTATATTTGTGAGTTAAGTAGACGTGTTGATTCTACGGTGTTCATTTTTGCTTTAATGAGATCTACAGCTCTCTGACCACACGAAGTATAGCGCTGGATCATTAATCGAAATTAGAGAAAGAGGAGGGGTGAAGCAGGAAACCCCATTTCTGCTTTCAGTGGTTCTGCAAAACGCTTTTTTAACACATTTTATCAAGTGGTACTTTGACTTCCAGAGGGCATAGCGGGGCGCTTGAGGTCGATTCTCAATCTCCCCACCCGCGAACACTCTTCAGTAGTTAACAACGAACACCCTGTGGAGCTTCACGGCTAGGCTATCCTCGAGATTGCAAGAAGACGCGCTCAACCAGTATTCTACGACGTGCTGGTACCTGAACAGTGGAAAAAAAAACACTTCGGAGTCGTATCAAATGTACGTTCCTGATTTTCTGAGTGTGACTAGCAATGACTGTTATCACATTCTAATCGTTATCGTAATGTGGGGAGTGCGTGGCGGAATAATTTGAGGTTTTTTGTGTGACGCGCACATCATGGTTGATTGGTCGATGAGCGATAGTTCGATCCTGCGCCCAAGGCTTTCCAATTCTCCATTCTTCCGTGGTCGGTGAAAATGGTATTGCATTTATCTGGGAGGATAGTAGCAGTGACTTTATACATTGCTATGACACCACGAGATATTTGTGAAGACCAGATTTTCATGCAGCCACTTCAGACGATATTAGATGAAGACAAATGAAGGCACATCCCCTAGGTATTGATCAATGCCGAGAGTTTTGAAATGTTTTTCTTTTCTTTTGCAATGTGTGGATCTAAGAAGTCCCGAGGAAGTGTAAACATAGAGTGTAGAGTGGTTTAAATTGTTGATAGCAATGCTTTCGCATGGACAGAGTTTCTTCTGCGATTCTCTCCTCATCACAACTCCTGAAGCTAATTAGTTATTGCAAAAGGTTGACGAAAAGCTAGAAATTCTTTAGCTGATGGGAAGTTGCTAGTATTTAACGGGACCAGCGAAGTGCTCTAGGCTTTGGCTGTAATCATTTTTTGTGCCACGCATGTCAGTAATCTGTCAAAGAGGGCTGAGTTCTAGAGTCCGATATGAGTGTTTCGATCTTGCGATCTCGTCAGTCGGGCAATTACGCTTTCTCGTCTTTTGCTAGTCTCTGTGGGTGCTCTAGTCCTCACACTAAGAGCTAGCGACGACGAACGTTTTACACTCCATGTCCAGTGAAATTTTCACCGAACACAGAGTGATGTACTTTCGATTGCTCTTGGCTGGTATATTCAAAATATCATGTCTTTCGTTTCGAGTCTTTTCTTAAGACCACGGCCGGCTCAAATTTCAATATGCGTGATAATATTTTTTTAGCCGCGCATGTCAGTGGTCGAGTGTACATCACTTTGTGTTCGGTGAAAATTTCACTGGACATAGAGTGTAAAGCGTTCGTCGTCGCTAACTCGTAGTGTGGGACTGGAGCACCCTAGAGATTAGCAAAAGATGAGAAAGGGTAACTGCCCGACTGACGAGATAGCAAGATCGAAACACGTGTATCGGGCTCTATAAGTCAGCTCTCTTTGAAAGACCACTGACATGCGTGGCTCAAAAAATGATTATCAGGCATATTGAAATTTGAGCTGTGGTTTTAAAAAAACACTCGAAACGAAAGCCATGCTCTAGGCTTTGTTTAGGAATTGTCAGATTCAAATCAGCTGTGATCTATCGT
Source organism: Parelaphostrongylus tenuis (assembly GCA_019055375.1). Lineage (NCBI taxonomy): Eukaryota > Metazoa > Nematoda > Chromadorea > Rhabditida > Metastrongylidae > Parelaphostrongylus > Parelaphostrongylus tenuis. Next base: position 11,329 of record JAHQIW010004528.1, on the reverse strand, counting down.
TGGCTCTTGTGGTCTGCTTCGCTTTCGCATGTACAGATCTCTTTATAGCTCTGGATATATATTTTGACATTCCTTGCTTTTCTCTGTTGTTTGCGTTTTTATACAGAACATATCTTTTGCCCATCGTAGTGTGCCTACTGTGCTGTTTTTCGATCAGATCAAATGAGATTAGATGAGAAGCGAATGTTTTATTTCGTTAAAGTTGCTCATGTCATTATTTGTGTTGAATTTCAGGACTGCTGGAAATTGTCGGTGAACAGTCGATGCTGTGTTGGAGGATTTTGCCTAGTGGATGCCATAGAAGAAAATGATTTGCAGCCGATTATCCGTTTTCTTCGCAAAAAGAAGGTTGATTTGCATATTAGCGAGGTATTCGTGGCATATGGTGTGAGAACGATTTTTTGGTAGATATTTGAAATAGTCCGGGGTGGCAAGTTGTTTCACGTTATAACTTATTCGATTCAGGCACTCGATTATAATATAAAAGCGAAATTTAAACTGGAAGACGCAACACTGGCGACTAGTGGTTACTGTAAGTGAATTGCATTTTAAAGAGTCTATCAATTTCATCGGTTGTTTTGATTTTCATCAATAGTAAGAAATGCATCTACACCGAGTTAATTTTCAAAAAATGAGTAGATGTTACTATATTATTACTATGCTGATCGCCTTTCCTGCCTACTACGTTTTTCTTTTCATACAGTGTCGTCTAGGAACTCGGATTTTTTCCAATAAAAAAAGAGAACTGTTTCGCCGTGAACTTATTCTCTTAGAGGATTTGATTGTAAGAGAAGTGCAATAAGATTGGTCTTTCAAATAGATCTGAATGTTGCTGAGCGCCCTGATAATTATGGAAACTTTTTGTAGTTGGATAACCCATTTTCAAACATTCCATTTATCGAATCGACAAAACTCAGCAGGGTTGGATTTTTTAGAATGAGTAAAATTTTCCGATCATTGGCGTACCTGATATGTGGAGAATTTTGTGAAATTCGTAGAACTTTGAGAACTCTGCGCTGTTTTTCACTAGTGACATAATTTGCTTAAATAAGTTTTTATTGTTATGGATCTAAATCGCCAGAGGTTGGTAGCTGTTCAACTTTTGAAATTTCTAACAGATACCTTCCCTTTAACACTAACCATACATTTAAAGGAACCGTCAATTCGTGCTGGAAAATTGTATGTTCGATACATTTGCGACGCGTCACCTCTAAAAATGTAATGTGTAATCTGAACATCTCACCTCATATTTGTCGATCTCAGGGTACCTCTCAATTGTTTGACCTACAATTTGCAGTAGAGTACAATTTTCTTTATTTCACTATACAATACAAAACAGCTTACGATGTAGTTTACAATCCCAACAAGCGAACGATGATCTCAAGAAATAAGTTCTTCTTTTCTTTATTGCTTACTGAATTTCAAATGGATAGTCATTTCGACGCACGTGGAATTTAAAACGATATCAATGGTGGCCAGATTGCCCCTTGAGTCTTACTCTCATGAAGTGTTAGTGTCGTTGGTCTTGGCAACCTAGTTCCATAGGATATTTCCTCCTTTTCCCCTAGACAAGGTGACATTAGTTCCATGGAAGGATTTCCATTACGTGAGCAGTATTGATATTATTTTAGAAACGCTAATAATTTTGAGGATTAGTTTAGAGGATTTTCAGTAACACTCCAAATTCCCAGTATCACTGCATTTATCGCAATGTTATGATGTTTCTAATATCCCTAAGAGAATTGAGTGGTGAGCAAAAATACGACCTCAGCCGGGAGTCGAATCCGCGTTTCATCCATAGCGGGGAGGCGTGCTATCACTTTACCACCGAGGTGCATTTGCACCGCCTCTCATTCTTCATCATCTCTATGGATGAAACGCGGGTTCGATTCCCATCTGAGATTGTATTTTTGCTCACCACTCCATTCTCTTAGGTATATTAGATACATCATAACGATGCGAAAAATGCAGTAAAATCTAGAACTTTGGAGTACTACTTATCACGATGGCTGTCAGCTCAACTGGGTTTATAGCGAAATTGCATGCCCATCTAAACCTCTTAAACGCTGGTGGCTGACAGCTAACATAGAGATGTTGAAAAATGAGTAGTGGTACGAATGTGCCTCGGTGGTGTAGTGGTAGAGCACGCGTCCCCGGATAGGATGAAACGCGGGTTCGAATCCCATGTGACGCAAAAGCTTTTGCACATCACTCTACATCACTGGGAAAATGAATCCGTTTCAGCGAGAAAAGATATCTGTAAATCTAATGCAGAGCATGATTTTTTAGTCCGATCCGTTCTACGTTGCTCCGGCTTGAAAGCTCTATAGGATAATTCAAGATTTGTGGAAACGTGTTCTACACAGCAAAATAAACCATCAGAGAGAAATGATGCCAGTAGAGGTCATACCGGCCAGTCAAAGCGCCACATGTGGTTGTATACGTCCATATCGTCCATTATGTGTCGGACTATGATATTGCAGGTTTAAAACGGTATAATTCTAATTTTGTTGTCTTGAGGTGATCAGCTATGAATTTCAGCATCTGAAGCAGATCGGTGGCTTACCATCTCTAACAGGTATGTGCAGGTTGTGAGTTAGACAAGCTTTGTCAGTAGATACTATTGCACAATTGTTTCTTTAGTGATTTTCGTTACGGTGCTTTCTCCGTATAATGTAAGATTAGCTGCTATCTGGCACAAGCTGATTTATGCAGCAGAGTATGTCGGTCGGACAGACATTCTCAGAATGTCTCTGAGGTATTGTCACCTGCATACAGGTTTGTCTGTTTTTCATTTTCCATCGAAATACGATTCATTCTTATGATAGCGAGTTGCAGCGTCGGACGATTTCTTCTATGTTGATCAAAGATCTTGGCATTTTCTTCCTGGATTTAAGCATAGCACAACGAGCAATACCAGCTTTTTGGCAATAACAGATGATTCCAAATTATTTCGAGATCGTATGGTGTTCAGAACATGATGATGTTGTAATCAAAAACGATTATGGTATCGAATGATTACTACTAGTTCAAATAAAGAGCGCAGTCCGGCGAGAAATATTTTCGAAAACCGACGGCGTCGGGCTGTAGCCTGAAGTCTGATCTTTCGAATGGTTACTAACACTCCTATTAAAACTTTCTCTCTAGTGAATGAGATCGGTTTTTCATTCGTCCTCTTATAAATGAAAGGTATCAAAACATCATTGTCATAAACACTCTCGATGTGAATTATCAGGTAGGTTTGAGTCTTTAGTGTATCCAAAAGTTTTGAAATAACCTATTTTGAATAGAACGAAAGTTTGTCAATACATTTAACAAGAGCATAGTTCACTTAGAGTGAACTCACACTAGTTTTTCATTTTTAGTGTAGTGTAGCCGAGCCGATATGTTTGGAACGTAGTGAGTAAATCTGTTCCGTTGGCACTATCAATAACATCACTACAGTCTCAAGGAAGAGGAAGTCGATCTCAGTTCCAGTCACATGATAGAAACATGATCACCATCTCAGCGAGTGGAAGAGCACAAAGAGTACGAAAATGGAGTTAACATAAATTGTAGAAAGTGAAGGCTAAAATCAGCGTGAGTGTGGTATTTGTGGTGAGCCAGAATAAAATATAGTGATTAGCAACATAAATGCATCTACAGCGACAACTCGAAGTATCTTTCATAACATCATCATGTTCTGATTATCCTACGTTCTCAAGATATCTCAAAACCATTATCCATTCTCCAAAAACTGGCTTTGTTCGTTGTGCTATGCTTGAATTCTTCGGAATCTTTGGTGGAAGTCTTACAGTTGTTGTACAGGATTATCTGTAATAGATGGCAGAATAGATAGACTAGATGTACAGTAGAGGATGATTCTAACAGATAAACACGTGTAATACCCATTGTTTCATATTTGCTTCTCAGAGAGATAAAATTGAAAAACATGTGCAAATGCTTTAATTGAAATAGTTGCTGTACGATAGCTAGTTTGAATTATTTGACTTATGGGGAGTGACATTCTGGCGCGAAATATAATCAAGGCTTTCATCCTTTCTAGCAGAAATTTTGAATATTTTCAGTGAAATACCGCAGTCTGAATTTCTTTAGAGTTTCATTCTTTTTCTTACAGCTTATACGACTATGACCTTAATGAAAAACGTCACAAATCTCATAACTATGCAGAATCTTTTGCGATTTTCTAACATGTCACTGTGCAGGCTTTTAAGGTCCCTTTCAATAACAAAAGACCATATTTTTGACTTAATATTATTACCGTTCCGCCGTGAAGCAAAAAAATCTCTGATAGGTGAAAAGTTGATTCACTTCACTATTGCTAAACTAACCCCTTTTTCACTATGAGAACCTTTTCCTCATGATCGATGTTGTTCATGCAATCATCATTTTGGATTGTAAAGCTAGATGAAGCTTTTTTGAATGGATCTCGTATTTTCGTAGATTCGACTAGTGAGCATTTGTGGGAGTGCATAATCGAGTGCGTCAACTGTGTACAAAAACATGTTTTGTTTGCCTCTTACGTCCACTATATCATCCAGGCTTCGCATTAACATCAAGTTCTTTTTTTCATTTATGATGTTTAGTTATGTACTTGCAGGAAGTATCTTCCATTTAGACATCCTGAACTAACTCAACGATTACGGTTCGCTTTCCTAAACAAATCAGATAGAAATCCGCCTGAAGAGAAGCGTTCGCTACTCTTAGAGGTGCGTCTGTCTTTCTTTAGCAAGTTTTCATTTGCTATCTTTTTGGATTTATTTTATCCTTCGACTAATTTTCGTTTGCGATCTTGCATCAGTTGGTTTATAATTATTAATTTATAAATATTATGTTTAGAGTTAAGCACACAGTGTTCAAGTTCCCATCAGAAGTCAAATGTTCATATATATATATATATATATAAATATATATATATATATATATGTGTGTGATATACATGTATGCATGTTTATATATATAATATGATATATATATATGTTATGTGTACTTGTTTATATCTATGTATCTATACGCATGTATATGTGTATACATACACGTGCATATGCATGTGTGTGTGTGTGCTAATATGCATATGCATATATATACATATACATATACATATATATATATATATATATAATGTATGAACATATCTATACGTATGTATACGTATGAAAATTGATCTACTTCCGTAAAGTGTAATCGCTTTGACCAACTCAAACTGTTAGCCCGCAACGTTTTTCTATTCGACACCGTTTTTCTGTGATATTTGTGAAATGGAGTTATCCGATCTTATTGCATAGGCAGTGTAAATCGTTTCCTTGCTGCCCTGAAACTACGATCGTTTCAAGCCACGAGGTTGTGACTGTGGACTCTTGTTGTTCTTCAATAGAGAGAATTCTAGTAACATGACTACGCTTTTGTCGCATCTTCTTCCTTCAAGGTCGTGTTTTTGGAAATCTTTCACTATGGTTTAGCTTCAGAGGCCATGTTATTTTTGCTACCAGACTGTGAGCGGTGTCAAATGTACAGTGTAAAGAATACCTATACGGTTTTCCTTTTTCTGCAAAGATCTTAGAAGAAATCGTGTGACTAGAGAATCCTTTGAACTATTTTTCCATTTTTTTTTATTTCTATTTCTATCTATTTTTGCATGTAACGGTGACAAATGAAGATTTCATTGGCACATGCTTGAGCTACTCGGTGATTGCCGCCAAAGCATGTAATACATGACCGATGAAAAGTGTTCATGATTTATCACGCTCACTTTTTTTATAACGCTCATTTTCTAGTGTCTTCTTTCGATATTCAGCTCGCAAATAATGCAAGGTTTCAAATTTTTGCTTCGGATTTTATGATTTTATGAACGTTTGTGACATTCTATCAGCATCTAATGAACCGTTAAATGAGGTGGGATTCTTTGCCTATGTCAGCTTTTTCGGTCGACACTTGTCGAGAATTTCCGCGTTACTTGTATTATCATATTCTTGCTATTTCTCTCAAAATCTAAATCTAAAATACAATAGTTTCACATATCCGTCGACTACTCCTTTTCGAAGTTTTCCACATCTTTCATCCTTCATCTTCCACATCTCGCTTAATTCATTGATTGGAATCAAAACGGGACATTAATAATTGAGTCGACATGTGTTTCAAATTTTTATTTGAATTTAGAAACTTATAGAGAACCTAGTACAGAATTTGCAATGATATTTGTTTTGTGTTAATATTATATTCAACTCTGATAGCAACATTTGATGTTTCCCAATATAGTCCTTCAGTTCAATTTTTTCAGGTATACGAAAGTGCGGTTTTGAGTCATGGAGAAGATCACGTCATTACTAAGGAGTTAATGTCGTTTTAAAGTGAACAAGAATCTATCCGTAATCCGGATGGAGTGCAAGATAGACGGGTCTATTCCAGTCCTCTCATTGTATATGTACTGCTATTTAACGTATATTGTTTCTTATGCTTGTTTTGACGATGTTCATTGACATCTTTGGTTAACAATTTATGAAGAACTGGTATCATGACGAACATTCCTTTCTTGTCATTTTGAAAAGACTTTCCAAAATGATTACTTCTCATGCTAGCGACAATGTTTCATCCTTATTATAAGTCTCTAGCGAGAGTGGTTCTGTGAAAGTAAAAATTGGCTGGTGTCACAGTCCAAACAATAGGTTCCCAACTTGGTGCGGTGGTTGAAGTTGTTATGGGACACAAAGGAGGCCCCTGCTTCGATCTCGCAGTGAAGACTCACCAAGCCTTAGAGCCTTTTAGAGTCGAAGAATTGGTAGCAGATGTCTGGGAGGGTGAAAGCATTGAATTGTTGAATCGGTATGCCACAGCGAGCATTGTAAAGGCCACTGACTCATTCGTCACCTGGAACGATGCTCGATAAGGTTGAATGCATGATGTATCTCTCAGTGATTGATCCATGCCGAGAGCTCCATCCTTTTAGCTTTTATACCTTCACATAGGGTAGATTCTGCATGTACAAAGCTTTGAGTTGGAAATATTTCCGCTTTTTCGTGATGGCAAATAAGTCTGCCGGTAGTGCCGCCTTCTGTCCGAAGTTTAGTCGACCTCTGAAAAACATAAGAAATCGCCGAGGTGGATTTTTTTTCCGTTAGGACCAACGATCCAATGGATGGACCTTTGTTACATAAGAATCTGGTCGGTTCCTCTCGCAGATTGTCCACAGGAAAGAAAAGATTTCTTTCTACGCTTTACATTTGCACAGAAGATTCGGAAGGAACTGTTTTACTGAAGCTATTCATTAATAAGATCTACGGGCGAGATCTGTTCTCTGATGACTTGAACCATATCTTACATACATTAAAGACGTTTGATGAATGTGCAAGGCAAACAGGAGGTGAAATTTTGCAGAGAAGTATGGTTTTGAATATTGGACTTTTCGAGAAATTACTAAACAACTAGTAAATCTGGAAATTCGTGCTCACGTTTGTGATTATCAGTGCTATGCTAGGCGGGCGGAGATTGACGTCTCAGCTACATCAAGAAATTTTTTATCGTCCTTACAGCATGTTGACGTTTATTTATGCTATCATACACGAAGGTATTCAAACATGTCACTTGTGAGTTAAACTGGTACTGAGAAAGTTTCGTCTTCTTTGGAACGACAGTGTATGCTGATGGAGTCCGATTATACCTGTGGTCTTATGATAGCTGAGTTAAGAAGTTCTCACGTGGGTTGGAAGCAACCGAATCTATTACCTGTCTTCCCACTCCGGCACAATGGAAGGAATGGTGAACCTGGTGCGGGATCGAACGAGCACTGTGCTCGTGATGAGCCTGACATTGTTGTTGTTGGTGTATTACTGTTCAAATTGCAGAGAATGCAAATTTTGAAGTGGAATTGGCTTGTAAACAATCATTCCACAACAAGTTATCGTGAACCATTCACAAAAAAAGATTTACAGGAGTAAAGCTAGTTTAACCCGCATATATTTCTTGAAGACTACTCAGCATTACGAGAACCAATATCTCATACCTCAAATCCATCTGTGTCTCAAGAAAAACTTCTCAATGGCATGCTTTTGATCTTCTATCAGTTATCTGTCACATTAATCCTAGAAGTAATCGGTCCAAGAAGCTTCTTATTAAACACATTATCGGCTCATCAGGCTACTGTGATTGAATGTGCATCTGTTGTCGGCGTGTCAAAGATCAGAAACTCTCTTCAGGTTTTATGCCAATTTTGAAATGCAATTATTTTTGCGGTTTTCATAGGTCATGACTCGCTTCGCACATCTTCAATAATAGTAGTCTCTCGGTGCAAAGTGATCTTGTTGTGAAAATCTTTCTCGATATTTTGAGATTTCAGGAACAAAACTTCACGAGCTAGTCCTGATATTGAGTCCATGCTTGACATTCGATCCATAGAATGCAGAAATCACCAAACTGTATAGAGTGACTTGACGCAAATCATAATTTCTCACTTGAGCACGTTCCAGTTCTTCTAGCATTTGGATCGTCCCCATGCTTGCTTGAGAATTTCATCCTCTTCACGGAAGTCGTAGAATACTCGTTAAGCACGCCTCCTTGCAATCTCGAAGAAAGCCAGGCTTGGGCGTTCGTTATTCATTAGCGGAATCAACTGTCGTCGAGCAGCACCGAGCACCACTAGCCGCTCGGCCACGGCTCCCCACAAAATGATACTAGAATAGTAGAATCCGTAGAATGCAAGGAGTAGCGGTAACAAACTAGACACAGAAGAGACGTAACACTACATCGTGTCACACGATAGATCGTCAACGGGCTCAACATTGCTAGAAGTGATTGAATCCGTATTTGCCTTTACAACTCTTGGTGGTCTAACAGTGTATCAGCTCAGTACTGTCATCCCCCTACCCCCTCCCCCTCCCCTACCTCCCCCACCACCCTTGCCCCGCCCTCACCTCCCCCCGTCTCCCCCTCAAAGTCTAGTAATTTGCTTGTTTGGGAAACAGCTGTTCTTATTCATTGGAGCCGATATCCTGAAAACAGCGGCGTCTCAGAAAAGAATATGGTCACTTTTGATTCACGTTTCATTCGCTGTCTGCGCCTGGATGCGTCACACTCAGTCTGTGGATAGGGAATTGAGCGAGGCGACCATTCTTGATCTCAAAAGAACATGTGAAAAAGTCATTCACAGTGCATGATTTTTTTTCATTTAACCGCAATCAGCGGTGGTATGATGTAACAAATATCTATTATATTTTGTTGAGTGATGTGCAAAAGTTCGGACGTCGGACGGAACTGAAATTCGCATTTCACTCTTTAGCTGGCCGCCTGCTAACCATTGCACAACCAGCGTTCCGTTCTGCCGTCGATTTTCCTTCGACACAATTTTAGCGATCTGTCGGCAACCAGGCGTCAACGATTTGGATTAGTACGCTGATGTCGACATTGAATCCAGGGAAAATCATTTAGCAGAGCCGAATTGGCACCCACAAGCTGGAAGAGCTTTGAATCGTGAGCGCAAGATGAAAGGGAAGTGAGAAGTGTTGGGACCCACACAGCAGACGATAACCATGGAGTGCGTGGAAAAATAATACGAAACTGACTGTGAACCGAGGTATGGTAGTTTTTTAGGGAAAATGGGATTGTATAGCAGCACACGACTTTTGTATAGATCATGTCACTGCCTAAGGGTTAATGTCCTTATATTATGTTAAACGCGAGAAGTACTCGCGCATTCTGTTGAGTTTATCTCGAAAGAGGACGGATAACATGTTGTTGACCTTGAAGATGTGTCTGTACTCATGTCAAATTTTCGAGCCAAGAATCAGAGGTCCTCTTTCATCTGATGGAGATTTAGTGATTTTATCTTATCTAGAATGTCCATTCTAGAACGGAAGATAATGTAAAGTCACAGTAACATTTCTTAAGAGTAGTTCTTTCCAAATGGTCTTGAAACACAACAGCATATTCTATCTATGTCATTGTAGTTCTTGTAAAAGCTCTTTTCATCTAACAGTCATTGATAACCGTACTAAACGTGTTTCGTCGATTATGATGAATTTTCGTTTTCGCTTTTTCTCCTGATTATTTCCTTCGATTTATTCCAACAAATCTCTCCACGCAGTTTGTAGTCGTCTGTCACTTGATACTCAATGTACCTACCAATCACAGCATCGTATTCGAATTACTATTCAGTTAATAATCAGTGATGACTTGGCGAACTCAATTCCTAGAACCATCGTTCTCTTGTTTGCTCCATAGAATGGGAAAATGATTATAGAGAAGCTGAACGAGCTAAGAACTGGTTATAAGACTATAACTACCGTACCTACAAGCATTATAGTGGTCGTGATAGTAGTGGTTAAGCTACGTACAATCCTACTGAAAACAATGGGCGTTATTTCAAAAACATGCGGCTCTGCAAACTGATTTTACAAACCAATTACTTTATGCACCTTAAACGTTTCCTTAGCACTCTTCTGAATTCATCAATCGAAGAACAAATCGCTTAGGAAGAAGCAGAAACCTAGTTATCTACGTTAAAAAAAGTCTCTGATTACTAAATCAAAACTAATTTTCATGCCATGTCTAGAAACGCTGAATGAATGCTTCTTATCGGAAAGGATTTATCCACCCTTGATTTTTCCCCTTATTTTACTGGAAAAATCGTGATTGACGTCCATCAACACTATTACCACTTCTCTCATGGGTAGTTCTTGATTTTTTTAGGAATTGTCGAATAACCCTTAAAGCGAATAACATAGACCGTGCGTGCGGCAGTGTTTAGGCTTAGGCTAATGTACTCACCTCTAACAGTAAATAGCAGGTGCAAGCGGATTTGCACCCATTAAGACAAAATAGTAAGGAATCTCGAGTATATGAATTCTAAACAAGTTTCTAAAGAGGAACCTTCAAACTAGATAAGCTTTATTCTCTCAACAAAAATCTACATGTGCATCTATCCGTCTTGTAAGGGTTTGAAATGTCATGATAAGTCGTCCTATTTGTGTTCACTGTCAAATAGTATACGATATCGGAGAAGAAAAAATTATAGTCAGCAGATGATCACAAGCCGCGGGTTATACTGTAGGCCAAACATAACTTGAGTGTAGAAGAATCCAGGTCATCCTCAAAAAAATGAATCAACTCTAGACGCTTTAGCCATCGTTTCAAGAAGTATTCTAAGTAACGAAAAGGATCTTTAGTCACCAAAATACTCTTTTTCAAAATTGTTTTGAGTGGTTTGGCTACTTTATAATGCATCTTTAGACAATTCTTTACGCCAATTGATGCTATAAGATATCACTTATCAACTTCATATAAATCTCAACACCTTGGCGAATGTGACAGCATTATAGTCTTTCACTTTCTTAAAGCTATT
>JAHQIW010004527.1:0-118264 GCA_019055375.1 Parelaphostrongylus tenuis | reverse complement strand
CACGGATGTGGAGACGCATGTGGTGATAGCACATGAATTGGTGTTATCACCATTTTTTCAGTAGATGGATTGTGGCTGATAGATAATAATTGATCCATCTCATGCTACTAAGTGGAAGACATGGCTTCGAAGCCAACGCGCTTGTGAAATCTTTGTTTCGTACATTCGATGCAGTTGGTGTTCATGGGCGCCACAGTGAAATTGTGATTATAAGCGCATATTTTTTATGGAGCCAAAATTGATGCGGTCATTCGATGAGAAAAGCTAACCGTACAGATAACGAAAAGCTAAGAAACCACTATCTCTTCTCATCAAACTTGCGAGATATCCGCCACTGCCAACATGTGTCGATTGGCTAAAAGTATGTGCAAAAGAACAAGAAAAAACCAATAAATCATATTTGGCATCACAAATAGCCATCATAAGTGGCTACGAAATAAAAGAAATTCAGCTATGGCATAAAGTTGAAAGCAATGCTTCAAAACAATATTACTGAACCTAGTCCTTTTAAGACAATTGAATACTATAATATATTGTTATGTGACATTTCCTGAACTCTCATCGAGCATTCTCGGCCAATTGAGTTCGAAATTGTTCATAGATGACAGTATCTCCTGACACTGCAGGGACCAGCAGTAGAGTTTGTTGCTAATATGAATCACACTTCTTCATTCAGTCGCTTCTTCATAGCTTGCTCAAAAACAATAAAGTCTGATAATGATGTAACATATTCTGAGCCGTTTGTCAGTTATAAATGAAAGATAGGATCCTGTTTCGTTCCAGAACTCGATTTTTTCATAGAAGAGGATAGCCTCAGAACATCGGCTGAACCGCGGTAATGTGCTACTGAAGTGTCCTAGAGGACGAGGCAGGCATCTGTCTACCAATTAGACCAGACCAAAGGCTCAAAACGTGTAATATCATTACTAAACTATTACTCTTCTAATCTTATAAGTTGGTGATTTCGTGCTTCGACCTGTGATGAACGTATATGCATATTTATATGTACATATGTATATATATATATGTGCACATATATATGCACATATACACGTACATATGTATATATACATATATATATATATATATATATATATATATACATGAATATATAATGTCCATGTACATGTGTGTATATGCATATGTACATAAATGTACATATGTGCATATGTATACATACATATATACATGTATACATATATATGTATGTATGTGAACGAAATATTGTGTACATGTACATATTTATAAACGTCTTTCCAGCTACTATACGGTCGCTTTTCAATGCTTGAAGAGAAAACTCAAACTAACTTCTAGCAGCGATATGGTTTACCAGAGAGATGACAAGTGTTACAAGGAATATTTCGCGACGGAACGTAGATTTGCGCTCTTGACTGCTGCTTGGCATTCTATATTAAGTCGCTAAAATTCATGAATGCGATGTAGAAAATTCATTGTTGCCATTAATGCAAGCACAGAATTCTTCACCGCCGAAATGGATTCGTCGAACATGCATTAATTCTTTGCAATATATATCACTCAATGTCTATCAAATGGTTGATAATTCGGTCTTCTTCCCTATCTACACCCATTTTCAGAGCCTTAAGAAAGATGCACTTTTCGTTTTTTTTCCAACTCTTCAGTAGTCAGGCGATGCTTGAATCTCGAGAAAATGATTGGAGTTACATGCCTCTCAGGGCGAATTTTTATTGCGCTGCAAGAGTATGAACAGAATTTTCTTTTACACTCAAGCATTTTCTGCTGGACAAAGCTCTTACCTTACACTTCTAAAAATCATTCGATAGCTTCAGACTGGACAATTTCGTTGATACACCTGGTTTGTTTCGAAAGATTTTTGTTATGCTGAACACGAAGGATAAAGTTGCATCGCGCAGCGCGCATTCTTCGATTCGCTGCGTGGATGGGATTTCGCATCAACTGCATCGATTGCGCCACTGGCATTGAGCCACCGCGCTTTCGGAACATTGCACACACTTAATTCAACAAAAGATGCACGTTGGGTGCGAAACTCAATCTTGTTTGGTTTCCAACAACGCACTAAGAATTTTTTTTCGTTATTACTAAGCGTACCATTAAAACTAATGAGATTTGTGCTATCGAATGATTACTAATAGCTTACATGAAAAGCTCTGTTCAACGAAACATGCTTGAGTCTGAAATAAAATATTACTCCCACTGTTACATGGCAGAACAAAGCTTGAGAGAAAATTATTGTCGAGATCTAAGCTGTCGAATGATTACGAAAATGTTAATGCAAAGCGAAAACAGTGTTGGTTTCGAGAGGTTGATAATGGGCTCGAGCAGGAAAAGAATCCAAATTCTATAAGGATTGAAAATGAAATGAAAACAATTGGTAACAGTTGCCCAAAATTCACAGCTGCAGATGAGGCTGTCCTTCCATTCGAATGTCCAGCTTTTAATAGACATTAGCATTATTATGTGGATTGCTTCTTATGAGTGACTAATGTTAGTCTATCGCAGATATATCAAGAGAATTTGCTTTTTTAAAAGCATATACGTATGTACGCACCCACTTATCATCTTCGGTTAACGCCCTCTTCCTCTATGAAAGCGCCTATCACAGGTCAAATCGCAAAATCACCTATTTAAAAGATTTAGAGGAAAAATAGGTACGTGTGTATATAGATATATATGTTCATATATATGTATGTATATAATATATATATACATATGTACGCATATATATGTATATATACATGTATATATGTATATATACCCATGTACATATATATGTCTGATAATAATATAACATGTTTTGAGTCGTTTATCAGATCTATGTGCTAGACAGGCGCCTGCTCCGTCCTCCACAACCCCTTGGCAGCACAGTCCCTCGGTTCAGCCGATGCTTTGAAGCTATACTCTTCTATGAAGGAATCGAGTTCTAGAAACCGAAATAGGAGCCTATGTTTCACTTAGAGCTGATAAACGGTTTAAAACATGTTACATCATTATCAGATTTTTTGTTCTTGAGCAAGCTATAAAAAAGCGATTAAATGAAGTGGTGTGAATGCTCGGTGGGAGTTCAGGAAATGCCACATAACAATATACTATAGCATTCATTTGTCTCAAAAGGAATTTGTTTAGTGGTGTTGAAATGAAACATGCTTTCACTTGTATAGCTGAGTTGCTGTTATTTCGTAGCCACTTATGATGGCGATTTGTGATGTCAATTATGACGATTTGTTGCTATTTTTTGTTCTTTTGCACATAATTTTAGCGAATCGGCACATGTTAGCAATGGCGAATATCTCGCGAAGTTGATGAGAAAAGATAGTAGCTTCTCAGCTTTTCGTTCACTGTACAAATAGCTTCCTCCTGCTGCCTAACCTAATGCTTGATTTTTGTATGAGCAAACTCAGTATGAAAATCTAAATTTTTCAAGCTATTCACTAACTACAAAAACGTAAATGAAAAAGGAACGAACGAATATTAGATAACACTTGGAAATATATTCCCTCTCACGATAATGTGGCTTTGTCGTTGAAACATAAAATAATTCTTGATACATGGGGTTATTCTTCACTATGAAACTCTTTATAAAAGTCTCTCTTGTAATATTCAAAATAAAAGTTTCACAGGATCAAAATACGCGATATATTTCCAAAAATTTTCTGTAAAGTTGAAACAGCTTTTGCCGAAAGCAAAACGTAATTCTCTTTTTAGTTATCACTACGCACTCTCACAAACCAAGCTAAGCTTATTGATAGAATCTTCTGTTCTCAAGCTAGCAAATTACTATTGATGACTCGGTGAAAAAGCTCTTTTTAGAGAAGAAGAAGGAAACACGAGCACTAATCACATAAATGCGACCGCATCTTTGCAAATCTTGATGAAAAGTGTAGACTTTCAAGACAGCAAAGTGATGAACAAATGATAAATCTGCCTAAGCCTAACAAAGACCGCTCGTGAGAAAGCAATTCACTTAATAGTGCTGATGCCTACTGAAAGCTGGCCTTTCAAATGGACGCAATTTTCTAAGCTACAGCATTGGGTTCGGTATGATTGCACAGAATTCTGGGCTTGCATTAATAGCAATAATTAAGTTTCTGTATCGCATGCATGAATCATTCATGCATTCTAGCGGTCCTCGACTCAACATAAAATGGCTGATCGGTGTTGAGAGTGCATATTCTATATCTCATCGCAAAATCTTCCTTCTAACGCTTGTACAATTACAAAATCTCATACAAAAATCTGAATTCGTACTTTCGGCGCCATCATCCGAAAGGCACTGATGATGGCAAAGCTTCAAAAATGAGCGTATGCCGGTTTGTTGCTACGAACGAAAAATAAACGTAACAACCTCCGAAAGAACGGCTACAAACATTCTCAGTGACTGCATAAAGGTTTTTTTTTTTGAAAATTTCGAGTAACACTCGGTCAAAGAAGGTGTGTATACATATGCGCAAGTATTTCATGTATAAAAAGGATAAAGCTCTCAACGTTGATCATTCCCTGGGGGATTCGCCATGCATTCGTCCTCAATTTTCAACGTCGTTCGGAGTGATTGAATGCATATTCGGCCTTTACAATGACTCTCGGTGACCTCTCGCTGAACCGAGTCAGCGCTGCTTATCCAAGCAGACAAGTCTGAGACCTGTCTAGTACCAGTTTACCCACCCCGAAAGGATGGATGGCTTGGTGAGCCATGAGTGCGAGATCGAACCATTGACCTCCTGTGTGACGCGGAGCACCTCTAGCCACTGCGCCATATGCGCTCTATTTGATGCATAGTAGCATAAATATTCATATTAAAGTGAATTTTCGACTTTGCTGAAGATTTCATATGCAAGGTGGGGAGGGTGGATGTACTGATCTTAGACTGGATGTACTTCATTGAACGTTATGATGAATGCGCTACCTAGAACAAGAGGAAAAAAGGAGCCACAATTTCCACAAAATTGACCGGATCTCACCCAACCGCCAACCGATTGGTTAGATGTGACCTACATCCTTTCATAATCGTAATCGACTCTTCCGTCAAAAATCGGTGAATTTAGCTTAGGACATTTCACTGAAATAGGAGAGATTTTTAGCATTTAACAATAATGCATTCACTGTAATCAGTGCCTAGAGAATAAAGCATATGCCTATCTTCTGCTTGAAGAAAAGACTCGTACTAACATTTTTCAGCAACAATGAAGTTAACGAAATAGGTAAGAAGCGTTAGCAGAAAGATTTTGCGATGGGACATAGGATATGCTCTCTCAAAACCGGTCAACCATTTTATATTAAGTCGAGGACAGCTAAATTGCATGAATGAATCATGATCACGATATAGAAATGTTATCATTGCTATTGATGCAAGAAGAGAATTCTGTACAATCACTTTTATTCTGTCGAACAATAATCATTCTGCACAACGATGCAACTCTATGCCTAATCACTGATTGATCGAAATTCAGTAGATTTGGAAGCGAAGTGGGAAAGTATAGTTGCAGTTGTCCGAAAACATCCAATGCTGCCGCTTGGAAAATTAAGTTCATTTGAACGAACAGCTTTCAGTAGGCAACAGCACTATTAAGTAGGTTGTTTCTCACGAACGATTATTCTTAGGCTAACGCAAATTTATTATCTGTTCATCAGAACGGTAACTGTTATTTTCGACAATGTCACCTTTTCAAAACCACTCTGAGGTTCTGAGGAGACACTATCATTATTAAATGACGGAATAACAATGAACAGACTCTCCATTGGACCCCTTTTCCATAGACCTCGCTCAAAAACAGTAATAGTCTGGAACGATGCAACATGTTTCGGGCCTTTTGTCAGTTCTAAGTGCTAGACAGGCGCCTGTTTCGTGCTCCAGGATTGACTCTTTCATAGAGTAGTATAGCCTCAAGGGAACGGCAGAACCGCGGGACTGTGCTAGTGAAGAGTCGTGGAGAACTAACAGGCGTCTGCTTAGCAGTTAGACCTGACAAATGGCTCAAAACGTGTTATATTATTATCAGAGTAAACTCTTCTGAATCTTATATTTAGGTGATTTCGTGCTTCGACATGTGAGGGGCATCTTTATAAAAAAATAGGACCGAAGATGATAAGTGGGTGTTCAGATAGGTATATGCTCATAAAAAGGCAAATTTCCTTGATAAATCTGCGATAGACTAACAGTAGTCGCTCATAAGAAGCAATCTACTTAATTATGCTAATCACTGTTGAAAACCAGCCTTTCAAATGGAAAAACAGCCTCAACTGCAGCTCTGGATTTTGGGAAACTGTAACCAAATATTTTCATTACGCTTGCAATTCTTATGAAATTTGAGATATTTTAACTGCCCTCATTCATTCTGAGTCCCTCGAAGCAAACGCTTTTTTCGCATTGCATTAACGCTTTCGTAATCATACGACAGCTCAAGTCTTGGTAACATTCCTTTTTCCAACAGGCTTTCTTTTGCGCTGCAAACAGTGAAAATAATATTCTATTTCAGACTCAGGCATATTTCGCTGAACAATTAAGGCTTTTTTTCTAAATCATCAATTATTAGTTCGATAGCAAAATCTTTGTAGTTTCAACGGTATGCTTCTTTTGATGAAGGATTTTTTAGTGCGTTGTTGCAACCGAAACAAGATTGATTTTAGCACTCAGCGCGCATCTTTTGTTGGCTTGGGTGTCTGCAATGTTCCGAAAGTGCGGTGGCTTAATGCCAATCGATGCAGTCGATGCGAAGTCCCATCCACAAAGTAGATCAAAGAATGTGCGCTGCGCCAAAGCAACTTTATCGTCCGTGTTCAGCGCAATAAAGATTTTTTTTAAGCAAGCATACCGTCAAAAACCAGTTTAAAGCTATTGAATGATCACGAAAACTCTAAGAAAAGGGCTTTGTCCAGCAAAAAATGCTGCGTGTTGATAGAAAATCTATTTCCACTCCTGCAGCGCAACAAAAAGTCCTTTGAGAGATTTATAAAACCAATTATCTTCTTGAGGTTCAGGCTATCGGTTGACTAGTGAAATGTTGAAAAAAAGCGAAAAATGCGTTTTCCCCAATGCCTTGAATATGGGTGTGCATAGGGTAAAAGACCTAAATGATCAATCATTGGATAGGCATTGCGTTGTACATTTTGTGAAAATTAATGCTTGTTCAACAGACCCATTTTGATGGTGGGAAATCCTGCGCTTGCATTAATGGCAATAATGAATTTTCTATATCGCGTTCATGAATCATTCATGAATTTTGGCGGTCCTTGGCTTAATATAAAATGCCAACCAGCCGTCAAGAGTGCAATCGTACGTTCTGTCGCGCAGTTTTTTCCGTTTAACACATGTCATCTGTGTGGTAAACCATATCGCTGCTGGTAGTTAGTTTGAGTTTTCTTTACAAACATAGATCGCGACCAAAAATTAATCCTCCCGACAATGATTACGGTCTATGCATTAAAGCTAATTCCTCGAAATCTCTCTTGCTTCATTGGTTTGAAACAACGCGTTCAAGCTGAGATTTAATGAGTTGCATACAAGTCTAAGGCTAGTACACTCACCCACTACACCTTGTCTAGTAAATACTTTTTGGGGAACGGAAATAATTCATTATGCATAATTATGCTATCATATACGCTTAGTTACACATACGCATATATATATATATATATATATATATATGTATATATATATAAATAATATAAATAATAATATATAATATATATAAAATATATATATATTTTATATATATGCATATATATGTATATGTATATATATATATATATATATATATACCATAAAGATTCATTATATATATATATATTATTGTCGTTTATGCTCACCTAGGAAGTCCATGTATTAATGGGATCTATAAGGTTAAAGTATCCAGCTCCCATGGCGTGATGAGGAGTTCAAATTTCTCTATGGACCATTCATTGCGACAAATGTCTAACGCTCTAAACAGTTATAACAGTAGATGAACGAATGCTGGAGACTGACAATAGGTTCGATCGCCGGATCCACGAGTAAGCGACGCAACTGCCACACCAGAGAGAAATTTCATCGGGCGAACAAGTTGTCGTTAAAATACCCTGACAATCGTCAGTTTTGCATAACCTCCTGGCTTGTTTATTCGTCCTACTTCGCAATAGTGTATTTTTTGTTAGATTTATTGAAGTACTGTGACTGAGGTTATTAAATGCGCCCACTTCACTGCACAAGAAGTTCTTCCGAGACATCAAGAATATATATATATATATTTATTTATTTATTTAATTATTTATTTATTCTATCATTCCTTATTTATATGTATTTAACGAATATATGCCAAATTTCAGGTGAACTAACGAATAGGTGTGACAATAGCTCCTATGTGTGTGAAATCACTCTTCTGCGATCACAAGCTGGGAGTCTTCGATGTTATACGAACATACTGAACGACATCTATAAAATTTCCATATATCATGCTTCAACGGCAGATATACTCGAAGCCAAGGATGAACTGAGATTGGTTGACATACAACTAGCTTTTTCAACTTGTGTCACTCGAGAACGGTGACCGCTCTCGTATAACTTGTAGTGATGATAAACAACCAAACAACAGTAACTCGCAAACCTTTTTTTCAAAAAGCTTCACTAACGTATATCAATCTCAGGGGTGACAAGACCAAAATACTTTTGCTCCATCAGTTACACATTTGACTGAACTAGCAATGTTAAGACAGGAGAGTTGGAATAAATGATCCCTTTTGCACAGTATCACGAGTGCATAGCATATCTGCATAGGTTTCACCAAATCTTCGCTGTTCCGTGGAAAGCCCACGTCATGCGCAAGAAGTGGAGTTGAAGGGCGACGACTAGTTTAGTATTGAGGTTTATGACCCTGTTTACAAACAAAGAAATTGCAAGATGTAGTTGAACAGCTGGCTTATCTAGTGTACGGGTGGAGGGATATAGTTGCAGGGTGATGGTAGGCTTAGCTAGTTCAGGTCAACAGCTATGAGAAAGGTTATCTATTTATCAATGTTCTCAAGAGAGTCCTAGGATTTGGCAGCTACGGCAAGATTTCCTGTAATGAATCAAGGCAGCTCACATCAGTGGCTACCAAAGAAGAGCGGAGATGCCGCGCATCAGGAACGCCGACGTGTCTGCTTCTGTCGTCTAATCTGCAGAATATATACCGCTTCAAAGGGTGCGGATCTGAGACCAAATGAGTCACGGCCAAACTACTACGTACAGTGCTTTTGAACAAGGGTCTTGCACTGTTACGACCCAGATTGTCTTTATCATTACTCAAGGATGAATCGTTGCCAAATGATGTTTACGATAATAGTTGGCAGAAAAACACATAACATCCTAAAAGCATTCAATCACAAAACATTTGGAATATGGCTGTCTGTAAAGAAAGTTGTGTTCTACTCAACAGAAACTTGTTGATCGATCTGTTGACAACTTGTGCATCTTGAGGGAAGATTCATGTACAACAGTAACGATGCAGAAAAGAAGAGTTTTGTTTAATGCGATCAATTTCTAAGTTGACTGACTCAATCTGTTTGAGTAATGAAAGGGGCTTAACTAACAAGGCCATGGGTAATCCAAACCTTCCACGCTCTAAAGAAGACAAAATCGTCAAATGTCAGCTGCTTGGATTCCAGGTTTCTGTTATCCGGACGAATGAAGGACAGAAAGTTTTCGCTGAGAAAGAATTCCTCATTAGAGTGTCAGTAATCATTTGAACGCTTGAATCTAGGTGATCTGCTGTACGTGCTTCTTTTTCTTGAAAGCCTCCTTATAGCGCTATAGCATTCAAGATAAAATTATGTTTCACACCCACCGCACGCTTTTATTTCTGCGCATAATTCACTGGAAACATGAATAGCATATGAGCGTGCAGAAAAAATTTTGAAGTGTCAGAGTTTGTGCTTTATTCAAAGTTTTCCTCAGAAGGGTGAAAAATCTAAAAACTCAATAGCACGTCACATGAGAATCACTCCTGCAAGGCCTATCGATCCACAGCCACCATACACCCTACCGACAAGCAAGCGCGGCGTGTGTGGAACTCAACAATTTTTTCTTGCTATACCGGAGTAAAACAGTGTTTTTAGAAATTGAGCACAGCGTTAGAACATCGAAACTTACGCTATCGAATGGTTATTTATGATTACAAGCAAAAACCCTGCCCTGCGACAATACGCGTGCGTAAAATATGAACCTCTTTCCCTACAACGCTGTAAAAAAGCCTATCCGAAAAGCAAGCACAATCCCGATTTCTTTATTTGTTTCACAGCTTTTGCGATAGTATGATGTAACAAATAGACAATGATATATACCCATATACTGATACATCTTCGGTGGCACTACTTTTAGAGGGGATGAGCCGTGGGGCATGTGCCTCTGCTGAGACGGATGAGAACGTCGAAAAGTACATCAGCCCAATGGGCATGCCATACCAGGCATTTAAAGGGCTCAAAACAATGTATCAGACTATAATAAACTTTTGAGCCGGGTCTCAAACATAGTCTACTGAAAGCTATTGCTATATGCTTCGTAACGGCCATGAGCTATCGACTGAAAATCAATCTAAATCGCAAAATCAAATGATATTTCATGTTGTCTGCACTAATACATATGCGGCGGCGCTACTATTAGTGGTGTGAGCGAGCCGTAATGTGGCTCTGATGAGGCGAAAGGGAACGTTGAAACAGACGTCAGCCCACTAAACATGCCCCCATCAGACCTCTGAAGGCTTGAAAAATTTGATGAGAATACATATTATTGTATTACGGGTGTCACTGCTTCTACCACGATTCATGGTACATTACAAACGTGAACTCACTTTTAAGCTTCTGATTGATAAGTTATATGAATCGCTCTCATACAATTCCAAATGTTTCTTGTGGCGTCTTTATCCTAGTTACAATATGCCTCTCACACGGGATCCGCTTCGTTTCCCAATAAATACTCAATATCTGATGAATATACTGAGCTAGGAGACAAGTTTCCTCTAAAATGTTCTAGCTGTATTTGTAAAAAAAGCAGGATTACTCAGTCAGTATGTGGTAAAACATTGAAGTGATTTGTTCCAAAAGACTACGCCAAACGAGCCGTTAAGTGAACAAGAAATCATAGTAACCTATAGACAACGATTACGACGTGCCTACTGCTGAAATTCAAAGATCTGTGTTTTCCAAATTATTCCTTGGACCCATCTAAAATGTATTTTTTCAACAGTCTGGATAACTACTTCTTTTCAAGTCAACGACTCACCCGCTGCTTATTGTGCTCATCAAAATTTTTAAGGCACATTCTTTAATGAATTCGTTTGGTACAAAGCCTAGATAATCTTTGTTCATATTATTATTCATTGGAATTCTCAAAGAATGGGTTAGGAATGGGCGAGGTTAAGAATTGTCAATCTTAGGACAAAGAATTTGTTATGATGAATAAACAAACCTGATTTTATTGAGATTAGCATAGCATAATGCATGATTTTATTGAGATTAACATCTTACTGAATTTATTGAGATTAGCATCTTACTGATTTTATTGAGATTAGCATAGTATAATGAAAGCTGAGATGCGCTCAATCTAAAATGTGCTATAGCTCACTCTTGATAAGTGCAACTACTTTTGATTCATTTAGCGGGAAAAGAACTTCAAGTAATAGCCAGTTGATAACTGGATCAAATGCTTTCAAAACGGTGAACATATAATTATAATTTTTCGCAATAACCCAACATGCTATCACAACTAAATCGATGGAGCCTCAATAGCATTTATTTCCCCAGTGCTATCTCATTCTAATGAGCATACAATCAAGATGGAAGGGTAATTTCTCTATTAATTTCTCTCTCATCAAATCTACATCAAAACAAGCACCAAAATCGACAAACGCAAATTTCAACTCGTCAATCGATCTCTAAAAGATATATGGTTCAAATATTAGATCTTCGATCTCTGTAAGAAATATGGCTCAGATATATATGTCGGTGGTGCAACGGTTGGCATACGCTGCCGGAAAGAGTGAGATCTGGGTTCGAATCCCGGCTGACACAAACGTTTTTGCTCTTCACTATTGGGTATTCTGTACCATCATAACACCGCAAATGGCGGTCAAATATAATCATTTAAAATATTGGATTCAAACACTTCAATGTCTTCACCGTTAATCACCTCCTGTTCTCCTTGATCAGAGTAGGCGAAACCTTGGACTAACTTTGAATCCGCCATTATCCTTACTGGGGTTCATGTTTCATACACTACACCTATTGAGACCTCTGCTGGCCTTCCATGGTGTCATGTTTTGACCGTATTTCTGCTATGAGCAGCTAATTATCAAAGAAAATGATCTGGGAGGCAAAATCGGTTCCTAAAGTAATTAAGCTAAAACTGTAGTTGAAATCACAGTACCTCAAATTCTCATCTTTTTCATGGTAAGATACAATATGAAAGCAAAAGCCGTAACTTCGGATAGATTTTCAGATCAGCACTTGCTCTTTACGAGAGTTCACATGCTATCCAAAACATCGATTATCTCCTTAACTTTCAGGTACAAATTTACTGTGTAAGTGCGCATCCTTCAACGGCTCATTCAACCATTTGATGATAAACTGAAGGATAAAAAAATTTGGGATGTTGAAATCCACTTCTGCTTGCTGATTTTTGGAAATCAGCGTTCATCTGCCGCCTAATTCAAAATGTAACAGATCATCACGTATGCCATTAACCTTGTATAATCCATTCGACCACTGAACCAAACCTTGTGCGAATGGTCCGCTCCCGGTAAAAATACCAGCTGTAGGTTTTCAAGTAACCTATGCTTACTCTTCCTTTCCTAAACTCTATACTGTCCTATGGGAATTCTTAATTCATTTGTGGTAACAATTTTCACACTGTTATCTGCCAAGTCGTTGGAGCTTCTTCTACTCTCAAAGAAAAATCGCTCGGGACAGAGTACGATGATTTGTTTGCTCTCTCAGTTTCATGACCGCTACAGCCTATTTCTAGGAAAAAATACTAATGGGACAAGGTTATTTACAGGACAGTTTGACGCAATAGCGCATTGATAGTTCGTGGGAACCATGTGAAACCAATGAGGTAAACACTTTTTGAAAACATATCAAGCAGTGGTGTTAATCTCGCTCAATTTGTGCAACATATCTCTAGCACTACTATTTAGGGCACAGATCCTAGACTAAATTGATGTCTGTATTCAACGACATTCATAAACAAGACGAAATCCTTACGTAGAAACCAAAGCGAGACGTGAATCATCCGAAGATTACATATCCAATAATACTGAGTAATATACAATCCTTTGTACCTCGGTAGGGAGTTGAACCCGCGTCTCACCCTTTCCACGTCGCGCGCTAACCGCTCCACTACCGACTCTACGCTCTTCTACTATCACTCCATCTGTAATACAAAGGTGTGATTCACAGAGTAAATTGTGATAATGAGCCGTGCAAAACGATAAGACAATGAATTCGTAAGGATGGAGAGAACGAAATGATAAAAGGAGATTCCAGGGAGAGAACAAAAAGATTGTGCAGCGCAGCGAGTTTCGACGCACACGACGTGATGGTGCTTCGTTCGATCCTGTCTCTCATATTCACGGAGCCCTCCGCCTACCATTTCTCACGAGGAGAGGGGAGGCCGGTCCATATGGAATATAAAAGAACTAAATAATAAAGACGCTAAGCCAGATTCTGACGTTACTGGGATATTAACACGTTGACAACGATGTGAGCTGCTATTAGCTCAGACCGCACGCCACGTGTGCGGCGTGGCGGAGTCTTTATTGTCACGCGTTGCAATAGAAATATGGGAGTTAATTAGTAATCTGAGGTATTGAGGCGATATTATCGTGATGAAATGATGAAATATAGCAGAAGATACTTCTATAAAAAGTTTTATAGTTAAGAGAATGCCCATGTGTCGAAGAATCATCTATGTTTCAATGAGAAAAGCACATTGTTGTGAAAGGGAACATATTTCCAGCTGCTATCTAGCTTCGTTTCTTTCTTCTTCATCCATGATTTTGTAGTCATTCGTTACTTGAGAAAATCCTATTCTCCCACTAAGTTTGCTATGTGCAAGGACTTTTTTTTTATTTTCTGCTAAAAAAAGATAACGTTCTGTAAGCAGTGTTCAAGTTTGACTTTTTCCTTGAATTCCGGCGTTTTAGGAAGAAGCATCGCCATAGTTTCTGCCAGTGATACCTTTATCAATGCCTCTTCTATAATATTTCACCAGTTTCTGGCGACGAGATTCCCTCTAGTGACGATAAAAATCCAAATTTTGTTGTCTGTACCACATCGTCATTGTCGCCGTCGCGTGCCGCGCAGGATATCAGCGTCGTTCTCAACGTGTTAAGAGCTCGCTAATAACATTCACAATGGTTGGCACTCTCGGAAGTAATTACGACCCCATTGAGATGGATAAAATTTAGTTCGAATTAGAAATATTTCCCCTTTAGACTCCAACAGGAAACTCAAGCAGCTTCTAGAAGGGTCCCTGTGATAAGCTTGAAATCATAAAAATCTCCCGTCGTGGCTTTGGTGACCTATAAGCGCAAGTGATTAACTAGTCCAAAAAGTAAACTCGTGTCAAAGTCGCTACAATTTCCATGTTTTCAAAAAAGGTTCATCGAAATGTAATGCATACTTTAAAGTATCAAACTCTGAACAAAATTCAATATACATAAGTCAAAGAACAAAACTTCAACCTGCACCATATCAATAGAACAATCAAGTGCAAGTCAATGTTTACAAAGGAATTCAGTAGCCAATAGCTTCATATTAAAAAGTGCCTTCCGATTGAATATACATAAGTTAGAAGACATGGCATCACTCAGCCACAAAACCCTCAGACCCAATTCTTCAAATACTCCGCTTCAGTGAGAAGTGGACTACAAAAAGTCTGTCTCAGTAGTGATTAATCTCCAAAGCACTTCCAAACCCTCAATTTAACATAGCATCAAATCGCCTCAAAAATTCTAAGAGAATTCCACATAAGCGACGAAGGAGCGACTGAAAGGACAGCTGTGTCAATATCTGGGAATTCACACTGCTAAAAACGTTTGGAGCTAATACTTTGGAAATGAGAAATCGCCTGAAAATTTACAAATGAAGATGAGCAGCACAATAAACATCAGAGCTACAGAAAACTAACATAAATTTTTTCACCAAAAGTTGGAGATGGGATTCAAAAATTGCAAGAAAAAGGCCTCTTTAAAGAGAACGAAAAGAGAGGCTCTAACCCCTTTGTGCTATATGAATATTGAATTTCACAGCCGGAAGGCTTTCTATCGTAGCCGTAACCTCTGCTTCCACGTTGAGATTTGCCAAAGCACCTCTCACAGCACCGCATGGAAACGCGACCAGAGCACCGGATTCGGGAACAAATTGCTGGCCCTCTGCCAGTGAGCGAAGTGTGCAAAAGTTGTTGTCCTGCACAACATAAACACCCTATAATATGGGTCTCAGGACTTTGGCTGCTAATAAATAATCGCCACTATTTAGAAAAGCGGAGAATAAAACTGCACCCTATGATTAGTCCTGAGATTATCCACTTGTTTTCCAAACACAGTCGACCAAAACTCTTTACAGATAAATCTCACGACCTAAAAGAAAGCTAGCGATATTTGTGAGATCAAGTTGAATGATAGTGTATTCAAACTAAAAATCTGCTTAGTTGCACGTAGTTCAAGCTATACATCTTTATACAGAGTGGCCGAGTGGTTGTGACGTTCCTCAAGGGCGCGTGGTGCCGAACCACACATCTTATACTCTCAGGCAGTCAACAACGAACGCCTATGGAATGCTACAGCCAGGTCATCCTCGAGACTGCAAGGAAACGTGCTCACCCAGCATTCTACGACGTTTAAGAAGAAGACGTAAAAACGATTAAAAGCTAAAAGTACTGGGATCGTAGAGTGGAAAAAAACACTGCAGAGGCGGATAAAAAAGAGTCTAAAAGTATGATTTACATACATATATACATATATACATATATATATAAATATATATATATATGTATACGCATATATGCATATACATATGCATACAAATACATATGTACAGGTACGTAATACGTTTCCATATATATTTGTATGTGTATATATGCATATATATATATGTATATATGTATAATATATACATATATATGTATACATATATATATATGTATATATATATATATATATATATATATATATATAGTATGATCAATTGCTATTTAACCGATACGGATATTTAGAAGACTTTTTGCTTGACAAACACTTTATGATGAACCTTCAGTGATAATTCGAAACCCTTAAGAAAACGCAAATATAATTTGCTTTGTGAAAAAGCCTTTTGATAGCACTGAGCACTAAAGATGAAATTATGTTCCACACGCGTTGCTCGTTATTGCACGTTATCGTGCATTATCGCGGTTATATTTCGCAGATCAGAGCCCTTTCCGTGGACTATTCATGATCGTTCGATAGCGCAGATCTTGCTAACTTCAAGGATGCATCTGTTTTCTAATGAATCTTGTTTTATAGCTCTGCACCAGAGGAAACAGATTTTTGTTTTGAACACGCGTTCCTCTCCAAACGGAGCTCTTCACTTGGACTAACACTAACCATTCGAAAATGTAAATTTCTGCGATTCCAACGTGCTTGTCTTTTGACAAGACCGTTTTACTGCACTGCAACAGGTAGGATAAGACTGTGCCTTGAACATGCCGCACGTGGCTTGTCGGCTGGGGCGTGAGGGTGGTTGTGGATCGAAAGCGCAATTCTTATGTGGTGTGATTTTTGTTACTAAATTAGGGTTTTTTTCTCCACTTTGAAAGGGAAAAGACCGGTTCTCTTCAGTTACAAGGGAACGAATGAATATTCGACCCTACACTCTGTACAAGAATTTTTCATTGGAAGTTAGCAACCATTCGAAGGATTAAATTTCTGGCTAAAGCCGTGAAAGGGCGGTTTTTAAAACATCCTTTTATAACACTTTAGTGTCCAAATAAAATTATGTTTCACACGACCACGCGTTATTTTTCATCTCGTTTATAATTCGCTGGACAAAACTCCTTTGATTGCTAGTACTCCTTCGATAGCACAAGTCTCGAAGAACTCACAAACGTGTTTGCCATTAGCGAAGCTCTTTTGACAGCCTGTAGGGGAAAAAGATTTGGGCTTTGAACCTCGTCGGACAGAGCTCTTTCTTAGACTATTAGTAATAATTTGATAGCGCATGTGTCAGTGATTCCAATGGTGAGCTTACTTTCTGGGAAAGACCGTTTTACTGCAACGTAGCAGGGAAAACATGATTGAGTTTCACGTATGCAGCGAGCTCGTTTACCGGCCGATGTACAGGCTGGGGGTGGGGCGATCGTTCGATGGCTTCAAATTGTTGAGCATTTGGGACGCAACTTGTTATTAAATTGGGAATTTTTTCTCCGCTTTGAAGATAACACTACGTAAAACGACTGACTCAGATACTACGGGATTCGCTCTATACGTTCAAATGTTTTACGTGCTTACAGCGAATTATACGAGTGATGAGAATGAAAGTGCGCTGCAGAGGTGAAATCTCATTTATTTTGGATGCTACTGTGCTATAAAAAGATGTACAGCAAATAAAGTCGAATATTCATTTATTTTCTTATGACACCGAAATGAATCGAAAATCATGAAACGCATGACCCTGATCGATTTTATTTGGCGAAACAGGACACAAATGGGAAGCCTAAGCCTACAAAACGATAGAACAAAGTTTCTTTTACAGTGTCAAAACAAACAGCCCAAGAATCCGTAGCAAAGGAAGAAAGTTCTTTAATAGATGACGAAAATCCACGCAATAACGCACAATGTGTGTCAAGAAACAATTTTTTCTGTGTTAGAGAGCTGCAGAAAGGCATTTCCGAAAAACAAGCAAATTTTGAAATATCCGAGATCTCCGCTATTGCGTGATCGATCATTAATAGTCCAAGAGAAGGGCTGCGTTCTGCAGGATATAAGCGTAACGCTCGACGCATGTGAAACATAATCTTATCATTGATGTTGCAGCGCCATGAGAAGGTGTTCCTTGGAAAAACAAGTGCGTTTTTGAATTCCACGAGATTTAAGCCTTTGAATGAAAACTAATAGTTTCGTGAGAAGTCTTTGTCCGGAAAAAAAGTTCCTTCGAAAGTCCCTGCCCGAGTTACTCAAAAGAACATACTATATATGTACATACGCGCATAAACATACATATATCTGTACATGTACAAAGGATAAAAAGGATAAAGCTCTTGGCGTTGATCAATCCCTGAGGGATGTGCCATGCATTCGACTTCAATTTTTAACTTTGTTTGAGGTGATTGAATGCATATCTGGCCTTTACAATGACTCGCGGAGGCCTCCCGCTGAACCGAGTCAGTGCTGCTTATCCTCCCAAACAAGTCTGAGACCTGTCTGGTACCAATTTACCGACTCCTGAGGGATGGATGGCTTGGTGAGCCATGAGCGCGAGATCGAACCAGTTACCTCGTGTGCGACGCAGGGCACCTCTAACCACTGCGCCATATGCGCTCTTTACATGTATATGTACACATATATGTACATGTATATATACACATATATGTACATATGCATACTTATGCACATAGACAGATATGTATGCATATACAGATATATAAACACAAGTATACATGCATGTGTATATGCATATGTCTTTACGTATAGATGCTTATTATCTGTCTTCACAAACGTTTTTTTTTTTTCACCGTCCGGATCCCCACACCTCTAACATTCAGTTCTTTTTTCCCGTCTTCTTACTGAACGTCGTGGACTATTGGTTAAGCGCGCGTCCCTGCAATCTCAAGGATAGCGTAGCTGTGGCGTTCCAAAAGGCGTTCGTTGTTGAATGCCACAGAGTTTGGCGGATGGAGATTGGCCCATACGCACCGCGGCGAGTCATAACCACTCGGCTACGGCGCCCCAATTAGGGAGAGCTGTGGGTGGAAAATCGTAATTGAAATGAAATGGTCTCTCCTTTCAGCATCTGCTCTAAAGTACCCGTACATGCCTTTTTTGGCCACAAAATACTCTTGAAGGCTTGGAATTTGAGTGAAAGAATACATCAAATGAAGTGGAATAAAGAAAAAGCCGACCTCTAACTCAGTGAGAAACTTTGGAGCGTCTTTGGAAACACATTCGACCATCACAAATCCGACTCGATAGCCCATCGATTCCAATTGCGTCACATAGGAGTTCTGGATTGATCAGTGAATCGAAAACAAAACAGTGATCTCTCTAGCAACATTTCCACTGCAGGGAAGAGTAAATAAACGAAACAAATGAAGAACAACAGTGGCTTACGTGAGCAAAAGCGATCTGAACCAACGAGTTGTACTTGTCGAGTTCGGCCGAATCGACGCACGTGTCGGCTATCTGAATATGCTCAGCTTCTTTGCTTCATCCATTCAATCGATACCATTCAAACTCTTGAGAAATCGGAATTCTTCACAAGTATCTACTAAAAGCTTCGTTTTTCCAGTCGTTTGAGGTGCTCTGCGTCACACACAAGGTCATCGGTTCGATCTCGCGCTCATAGCTCACCAAGCCATTCATCCCTCCGGGGCCGGTAAATTAGCATCAGACTGGTCTTAAACTTGACCAGGAAGATAAACAACACTGACTCGATACAACGGAGGCCCCGCGAGCCATTGTGAAGGTCAGATATGCATTCAATCACCCCCAGCGCAGTTGAAAATTGAAGACGTACGCATGGAGCATCTCTCAGAGATTGATCAACACTGAGAGCTACATCCTTGTCTTTATTAATCGAAACAAACATATCTAGTGAGTCGCAGACTATCAAGGCATACATCTAAGAAGGCTGATAGGTACGCAAAACTAGACCTGAGGCGGGAGTCGAACCCGGTTCTCACCCTCAGGGCGCGTGCTACCACAACGCGACCAATACTGCCACTGTGCGATCACTTTCCTTCGAGATAGCCTATCGAGCTGTCAACAACTAACCGTTAACGGGGTTCGTTTGGTTACTACATATCGACAGAACCCCTTAGGAACGGCAGTTGATCTACGAGATAGCGCACTTCCCAAGAAGCGCGCGATTTTCGTTATTCAGTTAGCGATTTTCCTCCACTTGGAAAGCAAGACCTTAGGTTTTTTGCACTACTCTGATACTCCTTAATTTTCTCTACATGGTCATATGTTTTTCGTCCATATAAAACTTTTCTGTACAATTAAAACTTTAAGTGCGAAACGTATTCTTCTTTTCGCTCTTACAACGTTCGCTAATAACCTTTTCAAAAACCAATTACAGCATCGAAATCCTCGAGATTTGGGCTATCGATGAAACATATTTCTATTTTCGCTGCTACCGCGTGATAAAAGCTTTCCCAGTAGTCAAGCATATTACTAAAATTGCGGAGACTCCAGCTTTCGAGTGATTACTAGGTGTCTAAGAGAAAAGGTACCTGTCCATTACAAGGAGACAAATAAAAAACGATCTCATTCGCCGGAGAGGTAATTTTCATAGGAGTGTTAGTAACCATTCGAAAGCAGAAATGTCTGACTACAGCCCGCGCAGCCGATTTTCGAAAAAGCTTTTTCTACGTTGCTGGAAAAGGAAAACCTCGTGTTTCACACACGCATTTTTCTCGCAAGACAGGGCTCTCTCTTCAGAATATTAGTAATCATTCGAAAGCGTAGAGTTCAAGGATTTCAACGCTGTGCTTATCTTCTGGAAAGACCGTTTTACTGCAGTGTAGCACGGAAAACAAGATCGAGTTTCACACATTGGGCTAGTCTGTTTACAGGCAAATTCACGTTCGGAAGTCTGGTGGCCGCAGATTCGATGCGGCCGCCGGCCACGAGCGATCGATTGATTGGCGCCTAGGAGAAGTGCGATTTTGGTGATTCAATTATAAACTGCTTCTATTCTTTCAGAGAAACTCCGGATTAAACATATGACTCCGATACTGCAATAAATTCTCCACACGTTCATGTGCTTTTGGTGCTTCCAGCGAGGTAACAGTTGAATTGCGAAGCCGATGTGAAACATAATTTGATTTTGAACTCTACAGCACTGTAGAAAGGTCTTCTCAGGAAACTGGCCACGTACGGCCTAGCCAGAGATTTAAAGCTAAAGGATAAAGGATAAAGCTCTCGGCGTTGATCAATCCCTGAGAGATGCGCCATGCATTCGACTTCAATTTTTAACTTCGTTTGAGGTGATTGAATGCATATCTGGCCTTTACAGTGACTCGCGGAGGCCTCCCGCTGAACCGAGTCAGTGCTGCTTATCCTCCCAGACAAGTCTGAGACCTGTCTGGTACCAATTTACCGACTCTGGAGGGATGGATGGCTTGGTGAACCATGAGCGCGAGATCGAACCATTGACCTCGTGTGCGACACAGGGCACCTCTGACCACCGCGCCACATGCGCTCCAGCCACAGATTTGAGCTTTCAAATCATAACTACCTACGAAAAGTTCTTGTCCAGCGAATGGGGTCGCACAATCATTTGTCGTCTTGTAATGGACAAGAACCGAGAAAAGTTTTGTTCAGCGAGAAAGGCCTTCAAACAGTAGTGTACCTAGTCTGGTACACGTCGTCCCTTAGGGGTTGAACGCAGTGAAGCTGATAGCTTCTTCTATATGGATTACCCATACTATTCTAATTTGACTGCAGCACTGATGTGGTGTTGAAAAATATATCTACGAAGACTGAAAGGCACGCAAAAGGAAGCACGAAAAGCACATGGACGTGTAAGGAAAATCTTTTAGTATCAGAGTCATACCTTCGATCTAGAGATTCTCTCGAAGCGGAGAAAAAAATCCCAATCGAGCGACTGAAATCGCACCTCTCCGAGGCGCCAATCGATCTACCGTGGATGGCCGCTGCATCGAATCTGCGGGCACCAGATCGCCCGGCCGTGAGTGAGCCAGTATACAAGAGCCCAATGCGTGAATCTCGATTGTTTTTTCCCTTGCTACACTGCAGAGAAACGCTCTTTCCAGAAAATGACCACAGCGTTGGAATCCTGGAATCCTCCGCTATCGAATGATTACTGATAGTCCAGAGATAAAGCTCCGTCTTGCGAGCAAATGGATGTGTGAAACACATAGGTTTTCCTTCGCAACCCAGTCAGAAAGAGACTTTTTGTAAAAACGGCGATGTGCAACTGTAGCCAATGATTTAAGCTTTCAAATGAATACTAACATTCCTATGAAAAGTTCCTGTCCAGCAAATGAGATCGGTTTTTCATTCGCTACCTCACAATGCAGAAGCAGCATTTAGAGGTACGCAAAAACTGGACTTCATGCGGGAGTCGAACCCGCGTTCTATTCCCAGCGAGGGCCCTGCTACCGCTGCACTACCGGAACTGTAGGTTATCATAGCATGCGAAAGAACTCGAGAACAAGCGGCTTCAAGCTGTTCGGCGCTCAATAAGAGGCGAGCCGCGCGGGAAACCACTGAACGACTAATGTAAAATTGCTCTGAGAAGAAAACAGCAACATCTGAAAGATCAAAAAAGAGAGAAAAAAGAAGAAAAGGAAAAAAGGAAAGGAAAAAGAGAAAAGGGTAGGAAAAACAAGACACCTTTTCCCATTCGCGTTTCGCAGAATTACGACGTTCTTCACTCTCCTTCGCATAGTTGATGATCTCAGCATGTAGTAGGTCGAAAGGAAACTCCGCTTGGCTCATAACCACCTCGCCTCAACTCGAATAGAACCGTCGTCATTTCCGAAGAGACAGAAACGCGCTCCAATGACAATCTGATGAGATGAAAACTCGGACGCGTAAACTTCCCGGGTCAGCACTCACGTGAAAATCTCATGATTTTTGCTAGTGGCACTCCGAATATATTCGGGGGTGGGAGGGTTAGCGCGATGGCTAAAGGTGCGCTGCGATGCTCACGCAGTCCTCGGTTCTGTCCTGCGACTATGGCTCTTCAAACTTCTCGTGTATGCGGGGTCGGCGACGAAGTGCCATGGGTTAACTGTGATCATGAGGGGACAAAAGAAATACGTACCTCATCCGCTGGAGAGGAACTATTTTAAGGAGTGTTAGTATTCATTCGAAAGCTGAGTCTTGAGCTTACCCCTTCACGTCGCAGGTTTTTTCAAAGCACCCTTTTATAACGCTGTAAAATCCTAAATAAAGCTAGCTTCAGACCCACATAATTCTCGTCGGACACAGCTCTTTCATTGGACTATTGATATCATTCGATAGCGTAATGGAATTCGATTCCAACGCTGTGCCCATATCCTGAAAAGACCGCTTCTCTGAAACGCAGCAGGTAAAATAAGTTCAATTCCCATCTGCGATCAATGACCTCTTTGGCCAAAACACGTGCGTGGGGGGTTTCCACGTGAAGTGCTGATGCAGTACTTCTCTACGCGTTCATATGCTCGAAAAATCAATGGTCATCGCGCCATGAAGCGCATCTACCTCAACCAGCCGAACGTGAGTCGGTCAAGGAGACCATTGATCACAGATGGGAATTAGCTTATTTTACATGCCTCGTTGTAGAGAAGCGGTTTTTTATAAGACATAAGTAGAGCGATGGAATCAAATTCGACTAAGCTCTCGAATGATTACTAATAGTCCAAAGAAAGAGCTCTGTCCGGCGAATATGCGTGTCTGAAGCCAATGAAACCTCCTCCTGTAGCAACGTCAAAAAAAGTCTTTTTCGAAAACCGGCGACGTGGCGCTGCAGCCTCAAGGCTCATTTTTCGGATAGTTACTACAGCAAATGAGATCGGTTTTTCATTTGTCACCCTCGTAATCACAAATAATCGTACCATACTTGTATACAGTTTAGCAGTGCTGATTTGATACATCGGTTGGCTACCGCAAGTCCTTGTAAAGGACAGATTTACTTCCAGTCACTCTAACGATGCTTGATCAAGTCGAGGTCATGATGCGTCCCTCAGGGATTAACCGACGCGGAGAGCATTGTCCTTTTCTTACCTGGGTTAGCGATTGACTTTCGGTATTTCCTTGATGAACTTGGTAGTTGAGGTTGAACGTTTGCACTGCATGGTGACTACTGAAAGCCATAGAGCGGAGAAAACTCTTCAAAGGCTATCTCGATGTTGAATACGTAGTTCATCTAAGGAACACCCTCATTGAGAAATTCTCAAGGACGTAGCTTCTCGGGATAGATTCAGAAGAATTAACAAAACGTCCGAAGCGAAAATTCCAACAAAAGCAAGGTTTCATCTATCGCGCTATTCTTTTCGAATGAAATAAAGGTTCTTTTCTGTTAGACGGCACGGGATGGAGAAACAACGCCTTTCGGTGGGCAAGAACTTTTCATTAGAGTGTTAGTAATCATCCGAAAGCTTAAATCTGCGGTTTTCCAAAAGACCCTTTTCTAATGTCCTCAAATTCAAGATAAAATCATGTTTTAAATCGGCTGCGCAATTCAACTATTAATTCGCTAGAAGCGAAGCACGAAAAGCACATGAACGTGTAGAGAACGTAAAGTTTTATTCACATATTAGGTAGGTGTACATATTTGTTCTTTTCAGGTAAACTAAGCTTAATACCTTGACAATGCGCTTAATCGGTTGTTATATTAAGCTCACAAAAAATGATGATTTCACATTTTCTAGAAGATATGCTCAATGCATATATATAAGGCATTATACATTCTATGCTGTAATTGTGATATTTAGTAGTGTAGAGACTATGAAGCTGTTCATAATGGCTGTAAATCGTATTTCGGATGTGTCGTGTGTATGTTATTGTGAGAAGTTGTTGAACTGTACACAAGAGGGTCAATTTTTATGGAATATGCGGTGAATTCACTAATCCCATGCTATAAGAAGACTTGTCTCAGTTGAATATTTCGGTGTGAGTTTGTTGTAGCATTACGACTAGAACTTGGTACATCGTTTGTAATCATTTCAGAACCTATCCTTTGGTGCCGTTATGTTCGGAGAAGAAGGCCGACATACGATGACGATTGATTGGCTTTGAGTGCCGATGAAGACTGTTGGAATATCCAATGAGTAGAGTGATGTACAACACATTTGCGTCGTCTGGGATTGAACCCGTATGTCACCCAGTCCAGGGGAGCTCGCTCTGTACCTTGCTACCACCGACTTCTATCTTTACACCATATAATAACCAGATATGTGTCGGCGTGACTGGGATAAGTGTCAGATGTGACTACCAGGGCAACCCGCTGGCGGTTGATTGCTGATAAATGGATGCGTTGTAGCATAGGAAGAGTGGTGTCAAAACAGGCGTCGGTGGTGGCAGGGATAGAGCACGCGCCCTCGGATTGGGTGAAATGCGGACGAAAATCCCTACCTGACGGTTTTGCACATCACTCTACATCATTAGGTATGCTATAACATCATACCACAACTAGAAGCAGTCAAATAAAAAGAATGCTTTTAAAATAATTAGATGCAGCATGGAGAAAAGAGTGGATACCATTAACAGTGATTTCGAGGGTGATTTTTTGCATATGAGAATAACTTAAGAATGTGAGATTGTGGATAAGTGGTCGACAAATGTGCAGTCACCTACCACGATGCCCTGTGGGGCGCTTGACAGGTTTTCAAGGCGGCTTAGTGCCCGGGAGCCGAGAAAAAGTCAAAGTCGACGAGTGGTATGCGCGCGGTGCCTCGCAACTCAATGTGAAGCAAGCGAATATCTATGGTACGCAGAGGATGATCAAATAGAATTCATTTTATTTGGCCACCTCCTGCGGTGGTATGATATTACAATATACCCAATAATGTAGAATGGTGTGCAAAAACTTTTGCGTCAGTTGGGATTCGAACCCACATTTCACCTTATCCAAGGCGCGTGTTGACGTTGCACCGTGATATGTGCGTTCGAACCCCAGCTGGAACAAAGAATTTTGAACGCAGAAGAATAACAATAACAGTGCGGAGGCACGATTTCGAAGAGATGAAACGTTTCTCAGTTGTGTGTATGCAAATGAGTGTTATCAAGATGTCACAAGGAAAATTTCACTGTAGCAGTCATTTATCTTCAGTATACCATTTGTGGAGGTTGAGACCACTTGTCATACCAATGAACAGATTTCTCCAAGCGGATCGGAACATTTTGGAAATTGTAAGAGATACTACAGAACTTGAAAGAAGAAGGCTACATGCACTCGACACAAAACTTAGCGATCACATATGAGGTGCGATCGGCGTTAGAACTTGGTTTGCTAAGATTGTTCCAAATTTTTCTATTGAAAATGTGCTCTTAAGCGTTCTGGGCATTTGAAATTAAGATTGTATAGGTTAAATTAGAATGCCATGTGTATACTGTGTAGAACAACCAGATATTGCTTGATTATTTTAAAAGGTGGTGATTGTTGATTGTAAAAGTATAAAGGTTGTGCGATAAGGGCTGATTGTTGTCCGGCACGGCTTATAGATTAAGCTGGTGCTCTTTCATATTTATTTCATGGGCTGAGAATTTCTGAGAAAAAGGTTTCGAGCTGCAGCATCAGCATTATGTAATCTGTAGGTCACAAACATGCATCTTCAACTTAGAGTATTATTCATATTGATGAATTCTCAGCGTGCCTGAACTTTAGCTTAGTAGTACATCGTTGTGGAACACGTGTTTTCGTACCGCGTTTCAGGAGAAATACGGCTGAAAATCAGTTCTTCCTGCAAGGATATGTTTTGCCGGCGGAAGCTGAGGAATCCAGGACAGGAGGTCTTTCCTTTTCAAAGAAAAAACCTTTGAAGAGGTGCGGCAAAACAGACGTCGCAGTGCACTTGGCTGGACATGCCCGCGGGAAGGGTCTAATGTAGGTTCGATGCCCGCCGGGCGTCAAAGTTTTGCACAGCATTCAACATTAATAGGTATACTTGTACAATCTTTTCACCAATGAAAAGGCGGTTAGATAAAAGGAATTCTTGTTGATCACAAGAGACATCTTTTAATGTTATCCATGTACCAGCTCTGAGTAGCGATAAAGTGTTTATGACATATTAACTTTGATTACAAATCCTAATAAATCCGTTGGGAAGCCGAAGCGAAGGGTTGACTAGATTGGGCATAAAACATGATCTGCTTTTTTGCATCTACAACGCTCCTCGGAGACTATTTGAAGTACCATTTCTAACTTTAGAAGTGTTCGATTCTGAGTTCGCGAGTGACTGTTGGTAGTCAATCGAAAAGCTTTTTTACAGATCCCAGCAGAGCAGGGAAAGCAAATCAAGTATATTAAAAAAAATGTACGGTACATAATTTTACTTTTGCTTCTATGATGCACTGAGAGAGCGATTGAGCACATTTTTGAGATCACAAAAGTCTGAGCTTCTGAATAGTTGCCAAAACTGTAGAAAAAGCCTCAGGAAAAATCTCGAACAGTCGTGTACCAGCACATCTGCGTAGATTCGAAACAATACACAACTTAATGGGGAACATTGAAAATTACAGTCAATGAGTTTTCTTCACTCCACTCTTACATAATTGCTAACAAGCATAGCCGAATTACATTATGGTTTCCTTTTTACTTCTTGTAAAAAACTTCAATATATTTCCACATCCATGGTGAACGACCGGACCAAATAGTCATAGACGAAACAGTGGATGATACGGGTAACCAATGGAATAAAGATCAAAATTGATTGATAAAATTCATGAGTACAAGCGACTCGTGATATTTACGATTGCAATTTGCACCTGCCGTTGAGTGATGGGTTATAGCGATGCTTGTAGACGGAAAATTAGCTGAATCCCGCGTTTATCATGTTTCATTATCATGTTTTTTTCTAAACGCAACTTTCTTTAATTTTTCAAACGACTGCGCTTACATGAGGTTGGCATGATCTCTATTGGGATAAGATTCCGGTGTCTTCCTCTTCTCCAGAGCCAATGATTAGAGTCACTGTCCACAGTCATTCGTCCTCGTCTCCTAGGTCTTCATTTTTGTGGAGTCGAATTTTCTTAGCTGGAGTACATCTTGAATGACGAACCACACTTAGTAGCGCTCTCATATGAAAATTTCATCCTTTATACCTTCAGATAGTAATTTCTTTCTATGGGCTTTCTATCCTTAAATAGGCGTTTTCATAATCACATAACAGAGTGCGCGATAACGTTTTGAAACAAATTTCTTCACTTCGTCACTCAGTAGTAATAGTCGTATTATCGTTCAACTTATACCACAGTATTATTGCGCTTTGTGTTAGTTATTAGCTAGCACAATGATATCGCCAACTGCACGATGGAAAGACCGGTGAAAACAATTTATTATCAACGGAAAATCAGTATCAGTAAAAGCCGCGCTGTATATAAGTCTATCTGGAGTGAGATTCCTCACTTGAGCGGTGAGCCACCGAGCAATCCAGCCTTAACTGAGACAGTCAAACGAATCATGGAGTCAAGAGAGAACGGAAACGTAAGTAAAATTATGGTTTTACTGTCGAAAAGAATTGATAGAGATCAGCTTTCAAAGTAGTCTTCTATTTCGTCCGAAATAAATAATTACAGATGAGTGAATCACTTTATGCCACACAGGTTGTTTCGGTGCGTTTTTCGTTCTGTCGAATATCTTCTGAATCTCCTGATAACTAGCAAAAAGTCCTTGAAGAGGTCCTAGTTTCTTCAGTATCATGCGCGCTATCGATAGGCTATGTGAGATTTCACCTTTCTTCCCTCTTTGATCTGTATGAAATGCCGTCACCATAGAGCAATAATCTGAGATTCTCTGTATTCGCTTGCAGTCGTGCTTCCCTAGACTTGGTCAACCTGTATATATCATATAGCTCATGATTCATATCATCCATTTTCAACACGACCTAACCTCAGATATCACTTCTACAATGCCATATTACTTTGGAATTTATAACTGCATAATATCTCGATTTTCCTTCCTAGTAGAAATCTAACCTCTACTTCGACATTCACATTTCCATAGTTACTTTCCGATGTCAGTATGAGTCCACATTTGTTCAACTGTCAAGATCTCCGACCATATTAATTTTAATTTTATATCCTTCCACATCTATGCAGGTATTACTCGTTGTAAAGCGTTTACTCTGCTTAGATGACATAAGCTCAGCATCCCTCTACTTATTTGCTGCCAATCAGTCATCCACTTGTTCGGTTACTTTGGGTGAATCTGTATTCTCTTCTTTCTGTAAGAATGCTGAGTGTACGTTTTCACGCAAACTGTTGTCAGCACATGTGATCACTAGAAGGAAAACTGCGTTTCCTCTGATTTCCTTATGACGACAGAAATTCCTTTCTCAACCGACCAATAGACGACGATGAGCGCTGGTAGAGGCTTTCTACTACAGCAGATTCGCCCTTAATTATCCTGAACCAGAACATCTACCCACGGAAGATCTTACATCTAGTCATAGTGAGAGCAAGGTCAGATTCTATAAATGATACTAATCCAAGGATTTGCGTGAGATTGCTTGCCACTTGAGCATCTCAACTTCCAAAATCTATCAAATGTCATGCTAGTTGACTCCTTCAGTAATCTCGGAATTAATGTTCTAGTATTTTTACGATCCCACCCATATGCATTCGCTGGCCCTTGATCCGATGAAGTATTCACAAATAATTCTGACATAAATGTACCCACACGAAAATGCTAGAAAATGGCTTCGGGTGGGACGGTTTGTTTTACGCAGTATCTTTAATTATTTCACTCTCTACCTGAAAGATATGTCAAAAAGAAATTTTCTAAGGCTGTCAGACTACAAAAAACTCTGTTCGGTGGTAGGATTTTTCTCAATTTGATAAGATGTTGGAGGAGCAAGAGGTTGCAAAAGACACTATGTGCGAAAATATCAAATATCTTTACAGCACTATTTAAAGTAAGCGTCATCAGCCCAAACACATTTTTTTTTTCATCCCTCTGACAACACCGCTCTAACAAAACTTGTCATCCTTGGATTTGAAGAGAGTTGTCGATTTCAAGCGCAAATAATTGATGTCCCAGCATATCTTCCTGCCCAGGAAGTGCAACCGCGGTAGTAAAAGGTGATAGTTAGACGACGACAAATCAGGACTGTATGGCCAATGATCCAGGAACTCGCAGACCAGTTCGGTCAACTTCTCCTTTATAACTTTGGCGACATGCAATTTTGCGTTTTTCCGAAGCATCATGAGACTGCGGCGATGTCGACGTGACGGGGCCCGATTGCAACGGTCCTTGTGCTCACGTAATGCCTGGCGTTGATCGTCACTCCGACTGGCACCAAACATCAGCCAATCGGCCCGAACCAGTGTCAAAAGTTGATGAGCATAGCTTAGCTTAGCTTTATCACTTCTCGTTAAGAATTTGGTGTTTATTGCTCTGGTGCCAAAACTTATGAGGAGACCTAATATTAAACGTACAATATAGGCTCAACGTGTCTTGTACCGATGTGTTGAAGTTCATTGTTCACATACAAAAGGCGTGTTACTATGAACCTTTTTCTCCCGAGAGAATCTTGAAATTCACGTGAGGGTTCAGATGCTCCTTGAGCATGCGACATGAGACCTCTTCTAGAGAATTTTGAGCTTCCAATCCCAAGCACCAGCCAGGCTATGTGGATTAGAGAAGGCTTTCCCTTTACTGCTCTGATATCAGAGCCTGGAGAGCACGGCCGGCTTGATAAGTAAGAAGAATTTTGAGCCAGCACTTTGCATTGACTAAATTCACCTTTACCACTGCCGTTTCCGCACCAGATTTATTGGTAGATATTATAATAATCATTTCATCCGCTTAACAGGTGGTTTATAAGATTCCCATAATTGAATGATTAGACAAGCTTTATATAGAGAAGCCGTGATATTTTGCTGACATCTCGTTCTTGTAGTCAGAATGAAGTGTCAGAACCGTGATACAGTTGCACAAAAAATGCTTAAGAGTCATCTTCAATCCTTGAAGCACATCATAGGAAGTTCAATTTCAATATGGGCAATTTCAGTTTAATACTCGCCCAGTAAGCAGCTTAATACGGCTCTGGGAAAGCTGCACGGATAAATTAGTATCTGAGGAGATAGGAGTCCAGGAAGAGGTCTTGAAAAGCGCAGAGCTCGAACTAGAACAGATAACGCCGTATCACGGCAGAGAAAAATCCTGCACTTCACTTCTAAAACAAACATCTTTGTCATGGTTGCTTTGAGGTGAGAACCACACCTGACAAACGTGAGATGCTTCTCGAAAATCAGAAAAGGGTTCTGCTCCATCTGCAAAAAGAAAACGAGGATCTGCGGAGGAGGCTATCATTGGCGGTTGGTTTTCAGTCAATCTAAGGAGCTCCTCTAAGGAGCGTGGCAATGTAAACGGATATTTATAAGTAGACCATTGGGAATAATTACAACTTGTCGAAAATTTTGTTCTGTTAGCGTAATATACAAACTGAGAGAACCTGCGACTATAATGACTCAATTTTGACCCCTTCTAACTGTGACTGACACCTTTACTACTATGCTGTATACCGTTTCACAGTGGATATTTCTGACAAAGGCTTAGTTTTCACATTGGCATCGCGGAAATAAGTCTGAAACTCTACTGAAACAAGACCAAACTAACCGTGATATAGGAGAATCTCCTTAGTATCAGCTTTGCACCTACTTTGGGAACTTTTGACAACTATAACTTATAAAATTCGTGCTATGATTTAAGGCTCTAGTAGCCGAGAAACGTTCATGTTTCGACACGACTTGCTGCATGAGGATGACAGCAAGAGATTTAATATGAAATTATTCACTTCTTCCACGAATGATGAAAATATCTCTTTTTGTCGCACTGTCAGAACACTTAGGGAGCGGATTCTGTGTGACGCTCTGCAAACGTTTTGGACAAGAAATGAAAAGAGGAAATTCTTATTAGGTCTACCTGATTAGTCTCATGAAGAAGAATTCTTTCCATTTTGTGGACAAATAGGGTTATTCAATCCGCTGTTTTAAATCATACGGAAGTCATTACATTGAAGAGTATCAATGAGCAAGGCCTATCAAAACTGTAGCTTCATTGAACGCCATTAACCATGCGAGTGTAACAAATTCGCTGCAGAACAAAACTCTCCACCGAAGTGCTGTTATCTCAGTAACTAGTTATCTATTTACTGAAAAAGTCATGAGGAAGTCGGGCTACATTTGGAACGATCTAAAAAAGATATATGGGCTTCCTGGATTAAAGGCAATGATATCACAAAGTTCAGTTTTAAAGTTATAAGTACATTCATCGACAACACACGTAAATTCATAAAAACACTTTGTGTTACCAGATTCAACCTGTGGTTTTGGTGGGCAGTAATCATGGTTACCTCTTAATGATTCAGGTTCGTGATACCGTCAAGAAAACAGATATTAAATCGAATGATGAAAAGGAGAGAGAAAGATCTCCTTCAGTAGATTCGTACCCTGTGATCGACAACGACCCGAGAGCCGTGATCCCCGTTACTCTAAATCTTCTCGTCGAAGGAGAAAATCACGAGCCGATGCAGCTCTTCTCTAGCGGTTTGCCCATTTCTGATTTTGTT
The DNA here is from genome assembly GCA_019055375.1 of Parelaphostrongylus tenuis. Taxonomy (NCBI): domain Eukaryota; kingdom Metazoa; phylum Nematoda; class Chromadorea; order Rhabditida; family Metastrongylidae; genus Parelaphostrongylus; species Parelaphostrongylus tenuis. The sequence continues at coordinate 85,824 of JAHQIW010004527.1, read as the reverse complement.
TCTATTCAATAAGAATGAGTCTTTATAGCGCACTTGAATATCAATAAGCGCACTATATTTGCATTTAGTAATAATTTGGTACGAAGAGATCTGTCCAGAAAAGGAGAAAAGTATCGCTCATGTTGGCCTAGTATATCGAAACAAAGTTTGCAAATTCCCATACAGCATGAATTTTTTACTCGTAGGCGCAACCTACGATTGCTATGATTACCGTAAGGTGCTGCACAACTGGCTTGCTCTTTGAAAAGCTTGCTCTTCAACCCATACGCTTGGATAATGGTAATCTCTTCAATCGTATGTACCAAATTCTGAGTCAATTTCTATAAGTTTCGGCAGCAGTCTTTCTCAACGATATGGGGTTCTTCGCATAACATCGCTCTTCGAATCGATTGTCATTTGAGTCATATTGCGATATGAACTTCTTGATTGAGGAGTTGATGCTAGTTCGGCCTCAGTATTGAGCGCATAAGAAAAAGCATGTACTCTTCAAATGAGTCGTCTTTTATCTGCCAGTCGTATAGCAAAAAGGGCTATATTAAGAACATTCCATTGTCTGTTCATAGGGATATTATCGGTTTCCACGTGAGCCGTGTCGTCAGGACCTTACCACAGCTATCGGTTTTCTCTCTCGGAAAATGAGTTTTCATAGAAGAGACGTGCTACGGACGAAAGTTCTGCAACCATCTTCAATCTCATTTCGTACTCCCATTTTGAATTACCTTACCTTGTGTTTATTTGCATTTAGTGTTCTCAATCTGCCATTGAGAATCTGAACAATGAATTTGTAGACTAACTTGTTCTTTTCAATCATCCCACCCAACTTACTGCATGCGGCTCCATTTTCCTCTCCTCATTTGTGCAACTTGACAAATAGCTGAAGATAATGCTAGTTTGCGATGGCGCGGGAGCTGGGGATATACAATATTCATGAGTGGTAGTAGCTTTTTGGGCGAATTGAATAGATTGGAGGCGAGTGTTGGTTTATGACGAAGCCGACGCCTTCTACATTTCCATGTAAAAACGACTCTTCACGAATGAAGACCATCCGTCATCCAAATGTCGTATGTCGATTTTTCGACTTTTGTTTCATGTAGGACAATGACCACATAAAACCTGATGTGCCAAAAGTGGTAAAAATGCATGCTATTCGATGCCTGGAGAGGGTTCTAAAATTACAAATGCAAAAGCAGCCTTCCTGTCACACCGTAGGTGCGCCCGTTTTATCCGTTTTCAGTCACGTCTCTAGCTCCACGTCTGGTTGCTCTTACCGGTGGTCTCATCGCTTGACTTCGTAGACAGGAGCATACAGCGTCTGAGGTAGTGAAGCAGAATATGTTGATTGGCTGCTTCCCGCACCTACGAGTTCAGTCTAGCCGTAATCTATATGAGATCGTCACTTCACCTAACATTCGCTAGTCCTTGTGAATCAGAGGGAGATTTGTCACTTTGCGACACTTCATGGCAGGGCAATAGTGATCTGTGGTACGCGGTTCACTCTTACTTTCTGTACTAAGTACAAACGTCAAGCTCCTTCTAACCCTATGAAGCTTTGCAAAAGGAATAAACGTCTTTCTGCGCATCGTTGTCCGACACAGATAATCTCGCAGTCAAAAAAGTAGCCTTTGGGCTGCTCATAAAATGATGACTCCTGCACATGATTTAGTCTGAAATCTGATCCGTTTCAACATTAACTTACTTGGAGACAGACTATCTCATTGTATTTTATTTTGTTTGCTGCTAGAGTAGGAGTCGTGAGGTTTGTACTGGCATTGTACTCTTTAGGTGCAGCACGTGGAGCGAATTTTCGTGTGATGGAGGGGATTCATTGCAGGCTCCGTCTCGACTTTTTCGTCCAACGAGAAGGTGTTAAGGATTTGAGGTAAACGACCTGTTCTAAATATAGTGACTTCAGAAAAATTCACACTGGAAAGCACATAAGGACATTTAATCGCAAGACAATCTTCTAGATGTGATTCGAACAGAGGAAGAGAATATTCAGAAAGCCTGTCTTATGCGTCAACTGGACTGAACAAATTCTTAATTTATTTTGAGAATTTACGCACTCTGTTTCAAAGTTTACAGATATATCCAAGAAGTATCTCAATTTTTTCGTGTCACGAGATCTCATTACTTTCTTGGAGACTACACCGCGGGATATGGAATTCACACGTACACCTTGGAACCCGAAATATCCCCAAAGGGTTAGTAGTGAGCTTCGACATTTCACATATGCAACAATATACAAATGAATTGATTTATTGCAGTCAACTGTTTGTTATAGAAATATTGCTTTATTTCAGGTATTCTCCGTCGAGGCACCTACACCATCAAATCACAATTTGTCGATGGAGATGGTAACAAATACCTGACGTGGGATTGGCAACTAAAAGTTGTGAAGAGATTGTAGAGTTATATCTCCTCTATCTCTCCTTTTTCTGATTGATAAAATGATTATTATGGCTATGAATGTGCAAAATGTTGTGAAATTATCTTAGACATAGTGACAGTGATGCGAAATGTCTGCAGACGAACCTTATGAGCTTTGAACATAACAATCCTACCAGATTGCCATAATTTTAACTGTCCATAGGTTGTTTCATCTTGTAAGCGTGTTTTTTACCTCAAAGTTTTATAATAAACTCAATAATATAGAGTGGTGCGTAAAAACGTTCGCGTCAGCTGGGATGCGAACCCCAGGTTTGAGTCTGAAGCCGCTCCGGAAAGAGTGAAATTTGGGTTCGAATGCCAGCTGACACAAATGTTTCTTCACGCCACTCCACATTATTGGGTTTATTTTAACACCATACCACCGCAATAGGCTGTCAAATAAAATAGATTCAAAACTTTGCAATAGAGTTTAAGGTCCATTTACCGCCTCTCCATTCCTTTCAAAGTCAATGCCGCCTCTCAATATCTTAATTTGAGGTCATCATTGATCGCTTTCACTCTGCTGTTATGATTTTTGGCCTACTACAGATTAACGATATGAAAAGACACCTATGAAGTGTGGAATATATGAATTCATATTTCACTGACAGCATAAATATGCACAATATAGATGCAAACTTCGTTGATATCCGCTCTACTTGATAAAAAGACATTCGAGAATCAACAGAGAGCTCTAAGACTCCTCCAGAGAGATGAAGAACGGCAATTGGCAAAACAGTGAAAAAGTTATGACAAGCATTAGCACAGTAGTTCTTGTTTCGACTGCTTTTATAAACGTCGTTCAAAGGCAATAGTAATCTGAAAATTACATAAGATGTTTTGAGCCTTTTATGAGGTCTGGTATGACTTCCAGAGTACAAAACAGGCGCCTGTCTCGCCTTTTCCGTCTCCTCATTAGTACTCTGCTCTTCGGTTCAACTGATCTTCTGGAGATATACTTTTACTAGTAAAGGAATCGACGCCGAATAACAAATCACAGCAAGTCAGGTATTAAAATCTCCCAACATTGTAGTGACCAACAGTCGAGCTTATGGCTAGTAAAATAAATCATACAACTCATAATGGCACAGTAATGGCAGTTGTACATTGAATTGACAGGAAGTGGTACAGCAGTACTGAAGAAGCTGTTTATCAGGCAATGATTGCTTAGTGTAAGGCGTCTCCCAATTTCAGATCTACTCTTATTTTAATTTTTAGTAAAATAATCGAATGGAACTCGAATGAATCTGCTACGAAGAATTATGAGAGTATCGTAAGTACCTTCACATAAGCCCTTGTGATCACAGATTTGAAGCTCACCTGAAACTGCGAGTTTTGCTCTCAGTTCAGCATATTTGCTGATGTGCTCCATAACGCTCCTTGCCATGCAAGTCGTATAGGCCATAAATATAATCGGAAACTCTTTTTAGCGGTGTATGTGATCTGATATTGGCACTTCCACACCGCATTACACGTGGTCTGGCCCTCCTGCGTTCCAGTTTCAAGGTGCCTTGCGGTACAATCAGTTTACTTGGCAGATATCACACTAAAAGTAGCAATGATGTAGAAATATACTGTAATTTACCTAAGAAGTAGCAGAAACCGCTTAATAAAATTCGCGTATGCTTTACAGATAGCTTATATAAGAGTGTGGGAAAGGTGACTATTCATTGATCACAATTTTCCAAGCCTTGCCCAATATGTTGCGGATCAATCGGAATCATTATTGAATACAGTTATTCATTACATCACTGTAATTGATGAGCCGTTCACATGGGGTGTACCTGTGTTAGTACACGAGTGTTCAAACGTTTCGCTAAGAAGGCTTTTTTTGAACTTTTGGCAACTATTCAAAAGCTTAGACATTTGCGATCTCAGTAGTGTGCTCAATCTGTTTCTCAGTGCATTAGAGGCAAAAATAAAATTATATGCTAGCAGAATAGTTTAATCCTCGTTGGTAAGCTATGTTGAATGCCCTGAACGAGGCTTGTCTTCGAGGTCAAGCTCTCCGGCATTGAAGCGTTAAAACCAACGTACAGCAGCAGATTAGTTTGTTGTGCCTTTCCCTTCAACTTCGTTGATTTCATCTACGGCACTTCGCTGTGAAAGACCCTATCTCAAATATTGGGAAAGGTTATGTGACTGCGGACGAGAAGTGGGTATGCCTGGTCGCACAATCAAAAAACCATCGCCTTTTCTTTGAAGAATAGTTATTACTGATTTTGTTTGGAATTAGTGCATGAATTCTCAATTTTTTACAAAGAACCAAGCCCGTTGGGAAGCTCAAGCAACGAGTTAACTAGACTGGGCCTCAAACACGATCTTCCTTTTGCACTTACAGCGTTCCACAGAGACATTTTGAAAAACAATCTGCAACTTCAGAAGTGCTGGAATTATAATGTAGAGTGACTGTCAGAAGACTATCGAAAACGCTTTCTACAGACGCAATAGACAGGAACTTCAATTGTGTCGCTGGACATGGCGGAGGCTAACAAATTGAAGACAAAGAAAAATAGTATCTAGGCCTTCAGTGGGAAAATCCCACATAAGAAACTAATATTCCCGTGCTACGCATGGGAATTGTTAAATGCTTATCAATGTGCTCCACAACTTTTTTTCCAACCGTAGGGTAAGTAGAGTTAATATGTTAGTGGCACTTTATTGCTACTAGAAGAAGGAATATCGCAATAAAACTTCATTAGACTTTTTTGGGCTCAACAAGAAACAAGAATTCTTTTCATCCAATCGCTTTTTGGTGGTAGTATAATGCGACAAATATACTTAATAATTTTGAGGGATGTGCAAGACATTGGCGTCGGACGGAAATTGACCCGAATTTCATACTTCTGGGAAAGCGCGCAAATCTGCTGCAGTACCGATGCGTTCTGCCAGTACTCGTTCTACGCTACAATCCATTACACATTTAGGAACCCTAATCGGTATGGCATGGAAAGCCATATCGGCGCTGATCTCAGAATCCTTCATATTTACGACACTTTCTCAGTGGTAATCTGATGTTATAGATATACCCAGTAGTGTTGCGTGCTGTGCAAAACTTTCGCATCGGAAAGGAACGAAGTCGCATTTCACTTTTGAAGGTTTACAAACTGCAAACTAGAAAGACATAGAGTCAACGAAATGTAGAAGATTTTTCAATCACGTGTAGGCAAAGCTGGTGAAAACGACCGCGAGGTTAACATAGGTGCTACATGGAAACACAACGCTAGAAGAAAGGAAACGCAAACACTGCCTACAAGAAGAAAATATCAGAGAGGATACAATAGTACCACCTGATTACTGCCATCAAGGTCTACCTAAAAATGCTCTCACCTTGGCTGAAACATTTAAAAGCTCACAGAAAATTCATGTTAAATATTACATGGTTTTGCTCAAACATAGTACACCAAAGACATGAACTATTTACGTCATTACTCAGTCTGTTTCAAACGGATCAGGGATCCAATAGTATCATGCGATTGTATTCATGCGGATCTATAGAAAAATGCTCTCATCTTGGCTGAAAGGTTCAAAAGAGCACAGAAAATAAATTTTGAATTTTACACGGCTATGTTCTATTATAGTAAACAATTCAAATCCTTTTTATGTCATTACTGAGAATGTTTCAAAGGATCCGGGATCCAATAGCACCATCTGATTATAGGCATCGACTTCTATCTAAAATGCTTTCATCTTGGCAGAGGCGTTTAAAAGCGCACAGAAAATTCATGTTAAATATTACACGGCTACGCTCTATTATAGTATAGCAAATTCACATCCTATTTATGTCATTACGCAGTATGTTTCAAACGGATCCGGGATCCAATAGCATCATCTGATCGTAGGCATAGAGATAAATCAAGAAATGCTCTCATCTTGGCTAGAACGATTAAAGCGCACAGAAAGTTCATGATGAATATTACACGACAATGCCTTATTATGGTATAGCACCTTCATTCCTGTTTACGTCATTACTCAGTCTGTTACAAACCGATCCGGGATTTAATAGCACCATCTGATTGCTGGCATCGAGATCTACCTGAAATACTCTCATCTTTGTTGAAACGTTTGAGAGCGTACAGAAAATCATGTTGAATATAATCGCAGACATGTTTTACTATAGTATAGCACCTTCATAATCTATTTACGTCATTATCAGTCTGTTTCAAACGGATCCCGGATCCAATGGTACCATCTGATCGCTGACATCGAGATCTAACTAAAAATACTCTCGTCTTCGCTGGAACGTTTAAAAGCGCACAAAAAAATCATAATGAATACAACTACGGATTTGCTTTATCATAGTATGGCACATTCATAAGCTCTTTACGTCATTATTAAGCCTGTTTCTATCGGATCAGGGATCCAATAGTACCACCTGATTGCTGGCATTGAGATATAGCTAAAAATACCTTCCTCTTGGCCGAAACATTCAAAAGCGGACAGAAAATTCATGTTGAATATGATTACGGATAAGCTCTACTATAGTATAGCACCTTCATAACCTATTTACGTTATTAGACAGTCTGTTTCAGCTCGACCCGGGATCCAACAGTACCTTCTGATGGCTGGCATCGATTTAAAAGCGCACAGAAAATTCATGTTGAAGATAATCACTGCTATGCTTCATTATGGTATAGCATCTTCATAATCTGTTTACGTCATTACTCAGTCTGCTTCAAACGGACCCTAGATCCAACAGTACCATCTGATTGCTGGAATTCAGATCTATGTAGAAATACTCTCATCTTTGCTGAAACGTTTAAAAGCGCACAGAAAATGCATATTGAATATAATCACTGCTATGCTCTATTATAGTATAGCACCTTCATAATCAAGTTACGTCATTACTCAGTCTGTTCCAAGCGGATCTACAAGATCTGAGATCTCTCTACAAATGCTCCCATCTTGGCTGACACGTTTGAAAGCGCAACAGAAAAATCATGTTGAATGTAAATACGGAAAAGCTTTGTCATAGTATAGCACATTCATAAACCCTTTACGTCATTACTCAGCCTGTTCCAATCGGATCTGGGATCCAATAGTACCATCTGATTGCTGACATCAAGATCTATCCAGAAATACTCTCATCTTGGCTGAAACATTCAAAATCGAAGAGAAATTCATGTTGATTATTTCAATGCTATGCTGCATTATAGTAAAGCAGCTTCATGACCTATTTACGTCATTACTCAGTCTGTTTCAATCGGATCCGGGATCCAATAGTACCATCTGATCGCTGGCATCAAGATCTATCTAGAAATACTCTCATCTTGGATGAAACGTTTGAAAGCGCACAGAAAATTCATATTGAATATAATCACTGCTATGCTGTATTATAGTATAGCACCTTCATAATCTATTTACGTCATTACTCAGTGTGTTCGATAGGATCCGGGATCCAATAGTACCTTCTGATTGCTGGCACTGTGATCTATCTAAAAATGCTCTCGCCTTGGCTGAAACGTTTAAAAGCGCACAGAAAATTCGTGTTGTAAGCACTGTTATGCTCTATTACAGTATAGAACCTCATAATCATTTTACGTCATTACTTAGTGTGTTTCAATCGGATCCGGGATCCAATAGTACCATGTGATTGCTGGCATCGAGGTCTATGTAGAAATACTCTCATCTTGGCTGAAACGTGTAAAAGCGCACAGAAAATTCGTGTTGAATATAAGCACTGTTATGCGCTGTTATTACCATAGCACTGCCCTTCATAATCTGTTTACCTCGTTACTCAGTCTGTTTCAACGGATCCGAGATCCAATAGTACCATCTGATTGCTGGCATCGAGATCTATGTAGAAAATACTCTCATCTTGGATCAAACGTTTAAAAGCCCACGACAAATTCGTGTTGAATATAAGCACTGTTATGCTCTGTTATACCATAGCACCTGCTCCTTCATGATCAATTCACGTCATTACTCAGTCTGTTTCAAACGGATCCGAAATCCAATAGTACCACCTGATTGCTGGCATCGAGATCTATGTAGAAATACTCTCATCTTGGATGAAACGTTTAAAAGCGCACAGAAAATTCGTGTTGAAAATAAGCACTGCTATGCTCTGTTATAGCATAGCACCTTCATAATCAATTTACGTCATTACTCAGTCTGTTTCAAACGGATCCGAAATCCAAATAGTACCATCTGATTGCTGGCATCGAGATCTATGTAGAAATACTCTCATCTTGGATGAAACGTCTAAAAGCGCACAGAAAATTCGTGTTGAATATAAGCACTGTTATGCTCTGTTATACCATAGCACCTGCTCCTTCATAATCAATTTACGTCATTACTCAGTCTGTTTCAAACGGATCCGAAATCCAATAGTACCATCTGATTGCTGGCATCGAGATCTATGTAGAAATACTCTCATCTTGGATGAAACGTCTAAAAGCGCACAGAAAATTCGTGTCGAATATAAGCACTGTTATGCTCTGTTATACCATAGCACCTGCTCCTTCATAATCTGTTTACCTCGTTACTCAGTCTGTTTCAAACGGATCCGAGATCCAATAGTACCATCTGATTGCTGGCATCGAGATCCATGTAGAAATACTCTCATCTTGGATCAAACGTTTAAAAGCCCACAGAAAATTCGTGTTGAATATAAGCACTGTTATGCTCTGTTATACCATAGCACCTGCTCCTTCATGATCAATTTACGTCATTACTCAGTCTGTTTCAAACGGATCCGAAATCCAATAGTACCATCTGATTGCTGGCATCGAGATCTATGTAGAAATACTCTCATCTTGGATCAAACGTTTAAAAGCGCACAGAGAAATTCGTGTCGAATATAAGCACTGCTATGCTCTGTTATAGCATAGCACCTTCATAATCAATTTACGTCATTACTCAGTCTGTTTCAAACGGATCCGAAATCCAATAGTACCATCTGATTGCTGGCATCGAGATCTATGTAGAAATACTCTCATCTTGGATGAAACGTCTAAAAGCGCACAGAAAATTCGTGTTGAATATAAGCACTGTTATGCTCTGTTATACCATAGCACCTGCTCCTTCATAATCATTTTACGTCATTACTCAGTCTGTTTCAAACGGATCCGAGATCCAATAGTAGCATCTGACTGCTGGCATCGAGATCTATCTAAAAATACTCTCATCTTGGCTGAAACGTTTAAATGCGCCCAGAAAATTCATGTTGAATATAATCACTGCTATCTATAGGTCTAAAAGCGCACACAGTATTCATGTTGAATACTACACGGCTATGTGCGCTTTCAAACGTTTCAGCCAAGATGAGAGCATTTTTAGATAGATCTCAATGCCAGCAATCAGAGAATACTATTGGCTCCGGATCCGATTGAAACTGACTGAGTAATGACGTAAATAGAATATGAAGGTGCTATACTATAAAACAGCATAACCGTGGGCAGTAGAAGATCTATTGATGCAAGCAAGAAGGATAAGGCACGACGTCATTGGTTTGACTAAGTCGGAAAGAAGTCATACGTATCACGCTGTTTATGATACCTGGAATAACTGTTTCTTGTAACATGCGCTAGCAGAGATGCTGGCGGCGTTTGCGTTCTCGTTCAATCGAATTTAACCATGCGCATCGATTCATTTGAGCAACTAAAGCCCTTTAGTGGACGATTGTGCTTGAAACGATTTGGATCAGTGACGGCTTTTACCAATTTCCCTGCTCACTCACCAACTTCAAGCTATGACAATGGCGAAGTCAAAGCCTTTTATGTGGACCTCGAAAATTTCTTCATGTATGACCTTTGTCGAGGTCATTTTTGGAGATTTTAACGCGAGAATTAGGCCTAGAAAAACTCCTGAAGAACGTCACAATGGGATTCGCGAACCAGAATGGAACGATCAGGGGTGAGAGGGTATCTGAGTTTACTACAACGATCAAATTCGTTCATGATAACTCATAGTTCCAAAAGCCTAACGCTCATCGGTGCACGTGGGAGACTCTTAGTGAAGAGTAGCAGTACGAATTAGACCACATCTTGGTGAGCCGAAGGTTTTGCGTGACTGATGTCGCTGTTGTTCATAATTTCTGTACGAGATCAAACCATCGTCTTCAGCGCGCAACGTTTTTTCTCAAAAGAAGGAGAAAGAGTCGCTGAATTTGAACAACGATGGACCAGAATGAAAGCCAGCGGGACCATGTTGTTGCTCGAAGAAGTAGACATTCGCGACATAGGCAATTATAGCCCAATCTTCTTCCTCTTTCGTGCACAAACTCCTCACTCGAGTCATTCTAAACAGAATTGACAGAACACTGGACGAAGGACAACCATGCGAACAAGCAGTGTTCCGAAAAGGATTTAGTACGATAGACCACATGCACACGATCACAAGATCGATCGAAGGTTCACGAATGTGCAAAATACCGCTCTGTCTCACTTTCATCGATTTGAAGAAAGGGTTTGATTCATTGGAAACAGAGGAGGTTATGGAGGCCTTGGACAACCACGGCATCTCTATTCTGTACACAGCCATCCCTCGTGGGCTATATAAAGATTTCACGGCCAAAATAATGTCTTTCTATCACGATTTTAATATCGATATGAGACGAAGAGTTTGACAAGGCTATAGTATCTTGTCAAAATCACTCACTGCAACCCTCCAAAACTTTTGTGAACTTTAGAATGGGAAGATATGGAGTGAAAATCAACGGTCGACAAATAAATCATCTTAGCCTCGCTGATGATGTTGTTCTTATAACACTAAGCGTCAGCCAGGCGATGTGAATGTGGATCGATTTCCATAGCCTGTAAAAAGATTAGTCTTCGCCTAAATCTAATAAAAAAAAATATTTATGAGGAATGGACGGGTTTTTAATGCTTCCATCACGCTCAACGTAATGGATTTCTAAAAATGCTCCAGTTACGTCTATAGACTTTAAGTCAACATGATGGCGACCTGATTTCCGACTGAGCAGGAGTAAACGAGCGTCTTGAGTAGTATTTGAAAGCGGCGAGGACGCAGTGAAGAAAACGAAGGACATTCAATTCGGTGACCACCTTATCGATTCGACTGTTATCCTTGCCCTAGCGTATACAGCAAAATCTGGTCGCTACGTAAACAGAATGAAAGATCTTTTGGCGTTATTGAACGCGCAGTCGAAAGGTCGATGCTGGAACTATCCCGCATCCCGCAAATTAGAGAAGAAATCAGAAATTTTGTCCTACGTCATCAATCAAAGTTCGTGGATGCCGATCTACGTCTATCGAGAATAAGGTGGGCCGGACACGTGCTGCGTTTGGGCGAGAGCCATTATCGACTGGATTTCACGAGATATCAAGCGCTCCACAGAAGGCCACCGATCCGATAATCCGATTTCATCACCAAAGCCTGAAAGGAAGATATGATGTTCAAGAAATTACTAAAGCGATGAGAACTCATGTGCTATTACTGTACGTGATAGCGGAAAATGGAATTGTTGCTGCTGCCTTCTTGAGTAAGTAGACTATCAACAGGGCCACAGGTGACAAGCGACGGTCATAAGAAGAATGTTTGTTGACGTAGTATGAAGGACAAATATAATTGCAGAAGAATGAATATTATTGAGGAACATAAATATGTTCGCTAGCAGTTCGGAGTAGGACCTCTCTACAACTATCTAGTATTCATACATAATCGTGGGGCCACAGTAATCACTTGTTGTCGAATCTCTCTTAGCATCGCTTGGGAACGATTTTCGATGACAGCGCAGTTAGCTCATATGAAATGACACCACGTATCTGTTGATATTATCCATCACCAGCTCCCAAACGTCTGCGATGAATATCTTATGAAAGTCTCTGTGTTCCTTGCGTTGGTCTGCCAACTGTCCACTCATAACAGCCTTGTTGCCAACGATACAAAAAGACTGTGTGGCGTCGCATCACATAACCACTTTCATAGAACTCATCAACGAATTTATCTTCCTTCTCCAATTGCCTCAGTCGCCTTTGTTAGCTTAAAGCTCAGAGATGAAAAATTATAGATACTAGAGCAATCAAATACAGAGTTCCACAAGTCACATTTTAATCGATGCCACTCAGTCCAAAAAGCTATGAATTTTGTGTGATGCGATAGATTGTGAGACTTTCTGCTCTCGAGAAAAACTGCCTTTGAGCATTGTTTCCAAAACATCAGGTAATAGAAACTGAGGATTCATTTCCGCAAATGTGTAATAACTCGCATTGATGAGCACTTGTTGGTATGTGAGGTTTTTAGATAAAATCCTCAACTTCGCTCAGAATAACTAAATGTGTAAGAGTAGCTTGATGTAGCAGACGTAGTAAGAGTGTCTGGAAGTCTTTATTGAATTTTCTTGATGATAGCTAGTACCACGGGGTTGATATCAAGATTTATTCGCCTAACGCTTCGACGTCTTCGCCTTCTCCAGAGCCGATGATTCGAGTGAATTGTCCGCAGTCGTTCGTTGTCGTTATGTACATTTGTTCTCGTTTGTCGTTTGAGTGAAATGGTCCCTCGTGGAGCACCATCCAATTGAAGAGCCTCACTCTGCTGTCTAATTGTTTCAGAATACCATGTCCATTCTCTGCAAAATGTACTTGATATCTTCTAGAGAATTTTAGAGCTACAACAATCAGCCACAATCAGCAGCCGGCTTAACGTGTGATGAGCGTAGTGAGCCTTACTTTTTGAAATCGTCGGGCCTTCGTTTATATGATCTGCAGTGCGGCACCTCTACGAATTGGACATAGCTTTTAGAAATTGCTGAAAAGGGAATTATCACATTGACTCTTAATTAACTTCTTTATCTTCAACGAGGCCATTTACCTCTTCAATCTGGAATACGATTCCGCTCTCTATAGCCTGAATAGCTATCTGTTTTCCAAGGCATTTATATTTCCTACGTGCTCTTCTTGACCTGAATTATGAATAGTTGCAACTAAAAAACACACAGCAAGCGACAGAGCGAAAAAATGAGTGGAATAAAATCATGACAAGATGAACGTCAAAATCGCAAAACATACGATAAAAAGCCCTCCAAGTGACTCCGCAAAGAATTCTCTTCGTCGAGCGACAATACGCTGCAAAAGTACACAAATCGTAAAAAAAACAAGTGCTTGGATGCATTACGAAAAAAACAATGTCACTGTCGAGATATGAACAAATATTCAACGCCAACGGAAAATAACTTGATGACGCGGAACGACAGAACGAGCGTTCTGAAAATCATCAAAAAATCACTTGTCGCACATTGAAAAGTAGTTGAACATTTGGACATTCAAAATTTTGGACGAATCGTCTTCACTGGAAGTGCGCGCGCCAACATAGTTTCTCATGAGTTTCTCTCTTGCACAATCGTCGTCCACGGTGATGTTAGGCTTCGAGCACAGTGACGCACGCGATACCCTTTCCGTGATGTCGAACTTGCTCTCATCTACGGATGAAGATGGTTGACGTTAGCCGCAGACATAACCGCCCATCCTTTCGATGACTTTCGATAGCGCGCTTTCATTTTTTAGTGCCCACTACACTGGCCATGTTATCCATCTGTCATCTGTTCTTGTTGTTATGTGACGGCTCCTCTGCATTTCCATATAGATGTGTACATTTTTTATTCATGAATGAGAATTTTTCGTAGATGTGAGTTGCGCAAGCTGACTAAACACTGTGAGTGCTGATAATTCCACAGACTTCGCTCAAGCGCCCTGTGAGTGAAACGCACACTACTTGATTTAGTTAGTATTAGCCCACGTCTTTTCTGCATTACAGGGTTCCCGGAGGACTGCTGAATCAAAAAGGCGACCACGGAATTTGGGATCCGCTGAGTGTTCAGTCGCTTATTTGAGAGGCCCAAATGCTGCTCCGGCTGCACATCTTCTTCTGCCTAATTCCTTCTCTGCTCTCCTCCAAGTTCATTGAACATCCAAGGCATACTTAGAAGGTGGTCTTTAATCAAAAAGCCGTGCCGCTCAATTTGTTTACCTTTGCATGATGGAGTCTTCATAAACTGGTCCTTTGTCCTATTAATGAGTAGCAGAACTTTTTCTCCTGCTTCGTAAGGCTAATTGGGTCTACGCTTCACTGACACTTTTCGAAAAAATGACAAGGTCGTCCGCGAAACGAATGTTTGGTAGGAGTTTTCATGATTAAGCATTCTCGTCCTAATTGAACGATTTCATCATCCATTGTAACGCAGCAGTGAACAGATTTGGAGATATGATAAACCATTGTCGAAACAATTCTCTTGAGCCCCAGGAGAAATCGATGGGTGAGTCGTAATTTTATGCTGCAGTTTCAATGAAAGATTGCTAATATTTTTGTATACGCCAGGTTTAAACATGGAATCAACATAGGAGCGTCTTTTCCGCGCAACATCATCCATGGTTGGTCGGTCAGCTCTTTTCATTCTTAATTTGCTTATTCGTTTCGGTTTCTATAATCTTCAGATCACCACGAAAGCTTTAAGGCTTCTGGCCCTGATCAAATCCTCAGGGATGCGCTACTCATTCGATTTCTGACTTTTGCACTGATCGTGGTTAATCGATGTATCAAGTCAGTGCTTTTGCTTTCATCCCAGACCCTTGGGAACTGACTTACTGACCCCGGAAGGATGGAAGGCGTGGTGTGTCATGAGCACGGCATCAAGTGATCGACCACCTATGTGAGATAGAGCACATCTCACCAATGCGCCACCCGCGCTCGTAATGAAGGTGCATGCGCGAATAACGCCGCAATGCATCAGAATTACAATCACTCATATTGCAAGGTCTTAGGTAATCAATGCATTGAACAGGTAACAATACCAGTCAATAAACTAAACAAGCAGTGCTACTCTATATTGGCTATTCTCACTTACCGGTACTACACGCTTCGCATTCTTCTCCGATACAAAACCCGTTTCCGTATCAGTTGTTTCATCAGCAACCACATCTTCCTCATCTTTCTCCCTTAAATTTTGCACTTTGAATGATCGAAATAACGCAAACTCTTCTATGTCAGCAAAAATCTTGACCTAGACTCTTTCAATTGCCGCTAAATTAATGAGATGCCTACATCGCAATTACCCAGATTCCAAGCCAACAATAGATAAATTTAGCATTCTTCTCAAAAAAAAAAACATCAAAAAGTGCGGTTCAGAAATATCCTCGCAGCAGCATTCCCATAACCAAAAGCACATTGTGGTAGAGAAATAATCGAAATGATTCCTATGCATAAATTTCAATCTCTTCCTCTTTCTTGACAACCATAATTTTTCTGCATGTTCCCAACATGTGAAGGTTTATCATCAACGTACGAACCGGAAACTCGTGTTGATGAAAAGCGTAAGATCATTTTTTATGAATTAGTTACAGCATTAACCTTTCGACACTAACTGTATCGCTTTTGATATACCGATTCCCGAGCGTCTCGGCTTGTCGGGCTTACTGTGGTGGATTCGCGCATCAGTATAAATTCGTCACTTTTTTTCAAACTTATCTGGCTATTCCTTTCTAAGTTTCACTTATAGTTTATTCATACAGCAGCTGCGACTAGAAACTTTGCAATGCTCTGCAAAGACTTTATAATTACAAGCAGCATACAATCTGAGTAACTTCTCCAAAAATATACATTGACCTCTTTGTTTGAAATTGACTTTTAACTCTCTTAATGTGACTGCAATTAACACTGACTTCATTGTAGGTGTAGGACACGGCAAGATTAAGAAGTTCAGTGTGAATAAACTGTAAGCACACCAATCGAATAAATGGATTAAGTGCGGTAGGATTACAGCAAGCCTAACGACCAACCGCTAACCGCTACCTGATGGCACCTTGATTATGTGGCAGACATAATGAAGAATAAAAACGAGAGCGACCTTAGCGACACTCGTATCTGTTAGTTGATTATGGGCACAATCTTCTCGCCATATTTGCACAAGCCCCTAAATACCTTCGCTTCACATCTGATCATGGCCGATCATGGTGGAGGCAATAAAATAAAACGAAAAAACTAACTCAATGATACACTGGTGGTGGTGGCTGTGGATCTCCCATTAGTTTACGCTGGCTTTCTGTAAAGGAAAACACAACAGTGGTGGTTAAATACTGGATATCTTCCCCAAAGCCAAAAACACCTAGAACTTTAAGTGAAAGGAACAACATTAGCACAAGGTTATGGTAAGCGAAAATTTGCTATGAAGCGGCACACCAACTACTGTGTAAAAGTACGAACTGTGTTAAACCTTCCGACCCTTTTCTGTCTCATGATGGCGGTATAGCTCTTCTGAGGTCGTATCAACGTGTGCGAACAAAGGCCCAAGTGTGCTGAAAAGCTCTGTAAGCTCTAAGCTCTATACTACATCAACTCATTCGAACAATGAAAACATACCTTGTTGGCGAAGATGGATCCGGATGCGTGTGTTGCCAGTGGCCCAGTTGTACCACGAAGCAAGTTGAACATGAATATCGGCATAGCCTCCATGTGCTGCGTGGCAATCTTGCCTGGGATGTAGAATAACGTCTCTACCGATTTAGAGCGATTATTGACCGCCACGTCAAGCTGATATTTCCGTTGAAGCGGAACAGGATCAGATCACGGGAGTACACTACACGCATCGACAATCTCTAACGAAGCATCGTCTAGCTTCCTTTTTCGAGGCGATGACAATTCTGGCTCAATCACTTTGCGAACAGATCAAAATTTTTGACATCCCTTACGGAGACATCTGGACACCGCATATTCGCGAATCTCTCCCTTGTACTTACTTTTGCGGATGCACAGCTTCATAGGATAGTCACTGATGACAATGTATCTCTTCGGGTACTTCTGCTGTCTGCCCGTTGAACGACACCTTATGTGAAGGATGTTTCACTCACATCGCCTTTAAGTAACAGTTTTAATAATTCAGATCCATTTTAAAACTTCATTAGATTTGGTGAAAAACTTTTGGACGTTGGAAACCATGGGAATTATGGATAATCGGGCAACCAGTGACGGCATTGTATACCTATTTCTTCGATAAAACGATCTCATATGATAATCTATTTAGAAGGTACGCCGTCCAACTGCCTTCTAAAGATATGTCATTATGGTGGATTGGTCCTCAATGACTTACGCAAGAGGATGACTTGCGGCCCACCTCCAACGGTACAGACCCTTCCTAATCCAGTTCAAATCAAGCGCACAACACCTCTGATGGGGACAGCAGCAGACACATTGCGTGAGGCAGGTATTCCTTCTACTGCAGTGATCATTCTGATTCCAAAATTAAAGGATTGATATACTGTAAAGTTTCTTCCAAACTTGGTGGAGCGGAATTCCCTTCATTATTTGACCCTCATATAACTTAGAATATGTCAACGTATAAATGTCAGACATGAAAAAATACAAGGTGAAGCTTACTTACACCCATTTATGATTCGTTTACGGTCCCACGCACTTGAATAATACGTACCAGGAACCTGCTCAGAAAACGTATCAAGGGCTCGGAAAGTCCCCAGATTATGATATAAATAAGTAATTATGAGAAATGAGTACAAAAAAATTACCTAGATTTGATCTTAGTGAGCATTCCAATAAGAAAACTTTTTTTGCTGAGCTACTACGAGGCTGTCAACACTCAGAAGTAATGAATGCATCGTAGTAAAATAATAAAAGCCAACATTACGGCGACTCGCTTCCTTAGAGACTGAAAGAATCAAATTGGCATGAAGACCACTCAGACAAATACTTCCGCGACCAATTCATAGCTACTTGATAGTAGATCTTCAAACAGAGAAGTAAAGAGCTTTTTTCGAATACTCATCAAGTTTGAACCTGATCTTCCACTAGATTATCTTCGTTAGTGTTCAAACTTCACAACGTTTGGTTATCTTGATTTGAGATACTCAATTGTCTAGGTTTAGAATGTTTACTATCAACAAGTCGATAACCACTAGACGAACTTTGAAGGGCTTGCTTTGGTTATCCTAAAGGAACGAGTATTAACAGCAGAATCTCCAAAGAAAGATTTCCTTTTCAACAGCTTACATCCTAGTAAGTTAGAGGGCAATGCTGACATTTTGTTGAAAAAGAAACGTATTCCTCACTTAGTGATTTCGCATTGGTAGGGATGGAGAACCGCAACAGAATTACCAAAGTTTGAGATGGGTAGCTCCGTCGGATTAACAGGTTTCGCTCACACATGTAATCATAAGCAAGACAACTTTATTAACCAAGACAAATACGCTGATGAATGTATGATGTCGGTGCGCCGCAGCTTTTAAAAAAGAGAAGGAGTCGATTTCGTCACGTCGAAACTCGGCCTATGCTCATCTGGCGATCGAGAAACTTCTTTGAAGCAGATCGATAGATCTATGTAGGACCTTTTCTCCAGCCGTTGATGTGCAATCCGAACAACAGCCAGTTAATTTAGTCTATCAAGTCATTGACAGCAAGCATTCATTTTTCGAAATCATCCTTAAAGCAGACAATGGCCTTTTAAACGAGCTTTGGCTTACTATTGGGCAGCAAGCGGATCGAAGCACTCAACCGACATCCATTTCTGGTAATAGTGCGTTAATTGAAATTGTCGCATTCAATGTGACGCGACTTTTATTATTTGAGTCAACAGTTCATGTAGTGGATGTTAGTGAAATGGCTCACAGAAAAGAAACTCAGCTAGATCTTTATTTCACAATGCCGCCTCTAGTCAATTCGATAAACTCTGATGTATCCACATCTGACTGACGTCACTGATGAGGAGGACGAACCTCCGAAACACCGGTGTATGACCCTGGCGTACCAACCCCTTTTTGAGCTTAAATCATTCTTTTTTGGAATTATATTGAATGTTTTTTTAGGGGCTTCAAAAACAGTCGATCTTTTGAATCAATTCGATAAAGTTAGAGTCTTAAGAGTTTCACTCGTCTAATTTCCATCTTCGCCAATTGGCAATGTTCTGCACTTCTGTCACGGTACTATGTTGTACAAGTGCTTCCATCTGCTAATAGACTATTGATACTGAGGTATCTATGGAAACACTTTCACATTTTCTATTAATATGATGTGTGAGGTCTGGACACGCTTTTAGTAAAAGTTTTACATTGTCGACCCGTTCTGTTCACACCTATACTCATTTCTTTACACATTTTAGGGCAATGTCCAACGATGTGAGCATTCAAGGATTTCGTTCAATGCTGGATAACGCTTTCACGGTCATGGCGGTATACGAAGACGTTCTACCCAACTTTATCTAATCAAGAGTTTCTGAGAAATCGTTAGATGTTATTTATACATGCACACGAAAAATTCTATGGTATACTACTTGGAAAAATATTTCGAAAAGTTGCGATGTTCATCTCAACAGCTGATACGGTATCAAGACGTTCGTGCAGTAGCGGAGTTTTTTTCGGAAGGAGCCGATGGTGATGCTGCATAGAGAACCGGAATGAATGCTCGACCACATAATAGAAAGCCAATTGAAAGGGTTTCTTCAAATCTGCGCACATTCAAAGAATCAGTGACGCATGATGAAAAGAGAGAAGAAATCCTTTCTCCAAGCCCTATATGGTATGTCAGTATCACCGACTACAAATGAAATTCATGAGGTCATCAAGTTCTTTAGAGATCTATTTGTGGAAGTCTAATTACTCACCGTACTGGCTTAACACTCAGTGCGAGTTTTAAATGCAGAAAAGGACTCACCGTATTGTTCTTCGTGGGTGGCTCAGTTACTACTGGAGACCGCCCGCACCGAGCCCTGCATGAGCGAGAAGTGTGCATTACTCGGATCGATAAATTGATCACTGATATGAAGTGGTATTGGCGTGATAACGAGCAACACATAACTGTGGTTTAGTTTTGAGGTATCTTGCATTTCAATGCTAAATTAGATAGATTTTACTATGAATGCTATGTTATTTGCATCATATTCACAGTATAATCACTATGCATACACCAAGTTGTGGCCGAGTGGTCAGTGAAGCTCTGTGCGTGATTGATCAACATGCTCTACCTGTGCTGATAGGTTGTCTTGATCCTCGTAACATCCGTAGTCGATCGGCCTCAAACTTGGGTAATTAAACTTTATCTACATGGAAACACTACTAACATAACGAATAAAGACGATAATAACGACATAAGGTTGACGCACGATATAAACAAGCAAGAACGATAAGAAATG
Organism: Parelaphostrongylus tenuis; assembly: GCA_019055375.1. Classification (NCBI taxonomy): domain Eukaryota; kingdom Metazoa; phylum Nematoda; class Chromadorea; order Rhabditida; family Metastrongylidae; genus Parelaphostrongylus; species Parelaphostrongylus tenuis. Next base: position 65,306 of record JAHQIW010004527.1, on the reverse strand, counting down.
CAATATAATGATGGTTCAGTGGTTTTTCGCAATCGTTAACGACGGTACCAATGCTGTAAGAAGTTATGCAAAAAAATCTGCAAAGAATAACATTGAACTAGAGAGGAGTGCCTATATGAGAGAGGTCAGAGAGCGACGTGTTAATTATAGAAGCGCACTTCAAAGTATTTTCTTAAGTCATTACGCTATATGACGATCATAAGATTATTACCTCAACGATACATGAGGCCTCCGCCATTAACGTGAGAAACGTGAACTTTTGGAGAACAGTGTACAACACAGGAGACATGACAACTTCCCCCAAAGAAGAGCCGGAGTTCAAAAAGACATTATACTATACCATTAATAGAGACATAATAAGCATCGATCCTTTCCTACATTCAACTTGAGACTCACAGGACAGTGATCACTATATCACTCTAACGACCGGCATGTATTCAGCAGTTGGAATGGTCCTAGACTACGATCAAGAATCGATAATCAACGAAAACATCAACAATACATAGAAACGACCTAAGTAACAGCAACAGATAAGATGGAAAGACGACGGGCATGGAACAACCACTCTCCGCAGTCGTCTGCTGGTGAATGACGGCCGGCGTGGCCCCGCCCATTGCCCATGAGCCCTGCTGCGCAGCTCCGCCCACTGCTAAGTATGCCGCGTCGGCGAAGCATCCGCATCTCGGTCGTGTATTGATTGGTTATCATTTAAATAGGTGCTACTAATACAAAACAGCTATACTATCCCGCACACTACCTAATAGTCAATCAATGAGCGCTCTAAGGAACGTGTCAGTCTGGCTATTCTCAAAATTGCAAAAAAATTCACCTGGCCAATATTCTACGAATTTAAAGGCCAAATTTCCAAGCAAACGGTGAATGCGAAGGGACGAGCTGAGTGCTAGAAGCGTTAGGATTCGCAGAAAAATATATAACGACAGGTCGTACAGAGGAAAGACTTCGTCGCTTTTAATTTCCATCTGTTATGAGCTGAGCTTCCTATGGGATCGATGACTAGAACAAAGAAATATCTTCAACATAGGTTGTAGATTTCCTACGCATGTTGAATCCCTCAATGACTTTTGCGAGCAGATTTCATAATCCTTCTCTTGCTATAATTACCCTATAATCAGGCTAGATTTGCATTTTCTACCCACAATCAGCAGCTCTCACAACTAAAAAGATTTTATTTTTTTGAAGGTTGCTTGAGGTGCAAATCAGAGTTGCATGTGTTGTTAAGTCTCTGCAATAGTGATGTTTTTTATTGCCATGTATACCAGAAGGATTTTCAGCATGAAGCCGATCGGTAGCTGTTTTCTTAGCACCGGTATTTGACGTATCTCCCATATGAAATTCTTAATGACCCAATGTCGTACAAGATTCGTGCGTTAAATCGATATTTGTTCATTTGGGCTCCTGAGCAGCTTTCGTGGTTACTATTCCTACTGATCTTAATAAAACAAGAGGAGGGGTCGCTTAGTGTGCACATCGCATTTATGTCACTTCTTAGTGTCACGTATTCATTAGTCAATATTTATTTAGCCAAATACATTTTTTCCTCAAGAACATGGATTTTCCCTTAATATGGATGACCTTAGGTATCTTTGGCGCTGATGATACTGAAATTGATCATGCAAAAGCATTCTCAGTGATATTAGTTAATTTTTAGAGATAAAATCGTTGTAAAATCTTAATTTCTGCGGATCTCTACGGAACCGCGCACCAATGTTGGTAGGCGTTGGTTTGCGGCGCCCAACTGAGGATCAAAATGATCCTCACCGTTTGCAAAATGTTACACTTTTATATTCTAATTCTTGAACAAATACCATGTAGTAGTAAAGCTTCACAGCGTAACTACTACATAGTCTTCTTTCAAGAGGTAAGGTAACGTGCGACTGAAAGAGTGTCATGTAACTATGGAATGGAATGCAGGCATTCATGTCGATACCACCTGGTCAGCATTCAAAAATTTACATTATGTTGTAAATAAAAGGAGCACAAATCCAACAAGACCTTAGTGAATTGCAGAGAATTTTTTCCAGTGGAATTTTTGCTAGGAAATTTTACAGCAAGATTGTTTAAATGCCTTATGCCATTGGACCATATTAAATGTTCATTAACTTTGCATTTTCAACAAATTTCATGCGGAATACTTTCGGTGAATCTCATGCCACCTCTACAATTATCCAAAGACGACGCAAATCTGAAATCACTAAGCTTCAGAGCTATCATCGATAAAGGAAGAAGATCGTGAGTACGTATTAAAATTACGAATAAATACAAGTCTGTTAATTATTGTGATTGAACGTCGCTGTCAAACAACATCGATGAGGTGTGCTCATCATTCTTAGCAAGAATATAAATCACTTTTTCTATGTCGATAAATATCATCATCAGAAAAAAAGAAATTATTTGAAAGAGTACCAAATGATCACACTTTGAGAAGCCTCATACAGCAGCTCTGAGACTTCAGTAGGTTTTTCAATAGGTCATCAGGGAACTGAATATCCGAATGAAAGCCACCAAAAGGAAAGATAAAAGTATACATAAGGCCACATATAACTGTTCGATATCACATGCTGTAAGAATATTCTCTAGCAAATCTGTAGGTACTCCTGCACAAGAGTGCACACCGCATATCCAGCTCGACTCCTGCAGCATACCACGCAATGGTGAATTAGAGAAAAAGTTATGGATAGCAAGAGAACGAGTAATCCATGTCCCATTATGACGATTGACCATAATAGTATAGGCCATCTAGAACCTAAAATCTCCAAAAATTAGCACCACATCTACGATCTCAGAAGTGCGATGAAGTTTTGTGGTGATTTTAGTACGAATGGAATGGTTTCCGTTATAATGAAAGACAGAATTTTTTGACAGTTTTATTTGTTGTAGGAACAGTAGCGGACTGATACATTAATACTAGGAATATCTCGATGTATCCAAAGGAAAATATTGCATTTAAGAAGTATTCAATTAGAAGCGTTCGATTCGAGCAATTCGCCTTTTAGGAGAATAGTGCATGATTATACCGTATGACGAAAAATCTCTCATGTATTCACCAGCGTTAAAAGGTGATTTTGAATCAGAGGCCGTCATCCCTTCCTCAGTGCTATCACGAGTACGATGTTAGTATTTCAATAATGATTATAATACGGAGATCAAATCCTAGAGCTGTACGGAGCCCATATACTTTCACTACATGTTCGTCACATTCGTGTTTGCCAACAACTTCGCACGAGTGGCCAAAATCAAATTATTTCCAGTGGCCGGTATTAATATGCGGTTTAAAAGAGTATTTGCTTTGTAATCAGTAATCACTAAAAGCGTAGCGAGCTAAATTTCTGAGATAGTCGTTGTCATGTGCGGTTCACAAATGAGAATAGAAATTGAAAAGATTACAGAGCTCAAAAATTGTATTCAAGAACCGAAATAAACATTTATCAAGGTTTCGTTTCGAGTGTTTCTCAAGACCACGTTCGAATTTCAACATCTCTCATAATCCTTATTTAAGCAAACATGTCATGTGGTCTGTTGAATGGATCGACTTATAGAACCCGATACACGTGATTCGACCTTGAGGATCTCATCAGTTGGGCAGTCACCCTTCGTCTTTAGCCAGTCCTCTCGGGGAGCTTAGTTCCTGTACTACGAGTTGGCGAGAGCGAACATTTTACACCGTCCATCAAGTGAAATTATCAATGAATGTTGTACACTCGATTGCTCTTGGCAGGTATCTTCAATGGATCATACCTTTCTTTTCGAGTGCTTTCCTAAGACCACTTTTTTCTCAATACTCCTAGTATGATAAGCCGAGTGCCCCGAGAGGATCGGCTAAAGATGAAGGGTACCGCCCGACTGATGAGATCGTCAGGGTCGAAACACGTGTATCGGGCTTTATAGGTCAGCGCTACAGCAGACCACATGATATGTTACCTCATATAATAATTATGAGATATTTCTGAAGCTATTGAATGATTCAAAAAATGAAGCAAAGCTATACATTGCAGCTGGAAAATTTTTCCAGAGAGATGTTGTTTTCTCTTTTGAACATAGAAAATTCAATGGCTCATGGGTGTTCTTTTTTCTTAATAATCATTACAAGAGTGTTTTCTGAGATCATCTATCATTTAGTTATGATGATACCTTTTCAGAAACCCAGTTTACCTCGAAATCTCCTTTATATTCGTTGCGGCGGGCACCACTACAAAATTCTGCTGTCGACGAAAACAATTACAGTAGCTGAGTGAGAGGCGATGCCACTGGCGTGCTACGTCTTGTAGCACGTCGTCACCATTGACTTAGAAGGTTGTTTGTACCAAAATCTTCGAATATTGAGCCTGAAAGGTAGGCCCATTATGGACAATATGAGCACACACGGTCGTCTTGTTAGTTGGTCCTCTACTGTTAGTTGACTGACTAACCAGCTCTGCTCGTAACTGCATTACCTGCTCAATCCCTGAGGCATCGCTTTGTGAGCGATCCAAGAGACGTCCAGGCCTCTTTATGTTCACAATAATGATAATTTTAGAAATAATGATGATACTAATAACAGCGATTATTTCACAAATATATATATTGTTAGAAGAACTAATCATAACAAATACTAAAAAGTAATGTTTCAAGTTTTTTCTACAATTATAGGAAATATGATATGTGGAAATACAGAGTGGACAATTTTCTTACCTCGTGGTTATAAGCTGACACAAAGATCGTCTTGTCGTTCTCATACTGCTCAAGATTCTGACGTTCATAATGGTTTCAACGAATTTTTCAGCAGCTATACTAATACAGGATGCTGAAATAAAAAGTTCCTCGTAGGCCCACAAGGTCTGATACGAACCTCTCAATAAAATTCATATGAGACGAGTATTCTAGGTGATAAAACAGCACAAAGTTCAGCGAAGGAAGTGAGACCTTTCGCTTTTATAACATAAGTGTTAGAGAATTCTGTTCATGCCTTCATCAAAAACAGGGGATGTTAATGCGCTTGGAAGTCCCATGGAATATCAAGCACACACGAGACGGTCACAGATGCGACAGTCAAAGGTCTTCACGAAAACTCGGCATGAAAGACATGATGCTTGACAAGACCACAGGTCTTGCTAAAGTCAGGGGGTTGATGTTACACGTGGAGGAAGCCGGTGGAAAATGTGCTAACACCCTCTCGGTCAGTGCACGATCAGCGGGTCGGTAGGTGATACCATTGAACTTGAGTTCATATTAACGCTATGAGATTGTTATATTATGTTACTCTAAATAGCATATGAATAGTAGCTAAGTAGGTTTAAGCTGAAGAAAAATTAGAACTGCTCCAAATCAAACATATCATGAAATTTGCCGCCATCCTTTGCATAACGTCAAGCGTCTTTTTTCGGACAATCGAAACTTAAATAATGGATCCTGGTGGTAAGTCGTCTCACTTTCTACATCCATTGGTCAGCAAGTGCACCTGGTGCTCTGACGAACATCGATAAACGATTTCGGAAGAAAATGTCTTGAAAAAAGGCTGTTCAGAACGCGTTCCTCGATAGTTCACTGTCTATTCTAGCTCTGTACTAGGTTCGAAGCCTGCCACGTTTCAATTAGAAGTCAATTTACCATTTGCAAGGTAGTTTCAAGTAAGCTGCGTTACTCACCAACAGAGTTTGGATTCGTAAAAGTGTATTTGTTGGCACTGTTGTGCTGATATCTCAACCCCCAATATGCGGGTTAGTTGTAATCGATAGTAATTCTTTATATTTAAGCGCTTTTTAGCACTGGCATAGTCATAATTACATACTCATTAGCTATGAGTAATATGAAAAAGTGTAACTTCGAGCAACGCTTAAACAGACATTTTTGGACGGAGTTCTCCGTATACCAAATGGGTACCGGTCGAAAATCACTGGCGACGGAATTCCCTTTAGTGACGATAAAAATCCAAATTCCTTTAGAAAACTGCCACAACGTCATTGTAGCCACCGAGTTCGCAGCGTGACGGCGCCGCATGCCGTGCAGAACTTCAACGTGTTAACCGCTCTGACAACGTAGCTCAAAAGTGATTATTAGGCATAACGAAAGTTGAGCGTGGTCAAAAAAGTCAAAGCGAATGATATGATATTTCACTCTGACATCGCTGTTCGTGTTCGATGTCGGCGAGTCAACACAGGTTCGGCGCAATCAAAACTTTCGCAGCGATCAGGATTCGAACCTGCGCGAACAGAGCCCAATTGATTTCTAGTCAATCTCCTTAACCACTCGGACATCGCTGCTCTGCACAATGTTTTAGCCGTTGCGCTGCATTGCCACCTAGTTTACCATATGTATTGATGATCAAGTTTTCGTGATAGTAACATCGGTTGGAAGCAACTAAATGTATTGCAGATTTCGTGAAACTTAAAAGGAGAGTGGAATTCGATTTGATCACTTGTGCTTCGTTGCCCAAATTTGACGACGCCGACTGAATGCAGCGGTGTTTAAACAAAAGTTCCTCTCCGAGCAGGATTCGAACCTACGCGGCCAGAACCTAAGTGACTTCGAGCCAATCTCCTTAACCACTCGGACATCGCTGAAAGAAATGCTTGTTGCAGGCCGACAAAACTGGAGTGTAATCAAGAGCTTCACAGCGAGCACGATTGAAGCATATATGGGCTGAACCCCAACGGAATCCAAATCAGTCTTTTCAACATGTTGACAACGATCTGAGCTGTTATTGCTCAGACTGTCCTGCGGCGCGGCGCAGCGGGAGTCTTTGCTATTACGCCTTGCAAAGCCCCTCAGGGGGTTAGCCATGGTGAACTTTTAGCACCTAGTCTTGCCATCTTGTGTATAAGGTGGAAGCTCCAGTTCTCGTTCATCGCCCACTCCTCTACTGCCGGTGTATAGGCGATTGTTTCATTGTCTGTTCTACACAAGAGAAAAAGGACAAGTGTTTTGTAGTCTTGAACGGACAGTCAGGGCATATAAAACTTAGGCGAAAGAGTCCAAACGGGAGCTGGCTTCCATCCTTGAACATCCAAGTAAAGCTTTTGAATAGTGGCTATAGTACAAAATGGTATGGAAAACCAAGTAACAAAAACATTTTGGTCAATCACCTTTCCTCTCATCCTTCACGCATGAAAAAATTACTAATCCAAAACATGTTACGAACGGTTAAAAATGTGTGCACAGGAAAAGAGGAAAGGAACGAATCGTTGGACTAGGCACAAAAAATTGCCATTTCCAACGGCTACAGAACATTTGCCACTTGGATGTATTAAAAAAGTGGAATTACGTCCCGAAAGAACAATACTCCGCAACTGAATAGACCTTTAACTGCCATTTATATCAAACGAAATCAGTAGCGCGGTAAAAAGGTGCCTGAAAAGATGCGGTCCTGAAAATTCCGTGGTAGTTATTAAAATCACACCTCTCCACCCTACGCTATCAGCTGACCCGCAATAGATTTTATGATCGATTGTGCAACACCAAAAACTGTATGATCTGTCCTAACGGAAAAGAGTGGGATTGTATGAGATCAGGCACAATTTATTTGCTAACATGTAAGACATACGGGGAATAATATATAGGCGAAACGGGTAGACCACTTTTAATCCGCGTAAGAGAACATCTAGATAGTAAATCTGAAATAGATAAAATCAAACCTTTAGGTTTACACAGGGCACAAAAACACAGCAACAAGGATATTGATGTGACTGTCACAATCGTAGCGCAGGAATGAAAAACATCCACGCGCAAAACTCTTGAGGCATTTTGGATAAACGCCCAAAGCCCCGAAATGAAACGAAAGGACGAATGCGTCACCGTCGCACGAGATTTCGCGCCTTTTCTTCGTTTGATTTCTTAACCTGACCTAAGCAGCATATAGAGAAGATCCTCCGAATCATTCAAATAAATTAATACTACACACGCCCAGGCTCTGAAGAAGGCGGGTCGCCGAAACGTGAGCCGAATTGCTACGACTAGTTTACGAACCTCGCGTCAGCTTATCAAGATAAGTTTTCTCATTTTCATATATCAATTAATTATGCTGAGGTTGATAGAAAGTCGTACTTTTGAATTGGTAACTAATCAGATGAGCGGAAAGTTTGCATCAAAAGTAAAGTAATATCGTAACGCTGTCGAACTCGCAAAGCTACATGGTTCTCTTTCCTCATGTTTCATTACGTCCTTCATTGCTACAGGCTCGAATTTAGTTGAGAAATTTTCTAAGTAAACTTATCCACTGATTCACTGACAAAAAAAAATTCGGTCCCTTCCAGTTACGAGGAGACATATGGAAAACCGATCTCATTTGCTGGAGAGGAATTACATAGGATTGTTATTAACCATTCGAAAGCTGAGACTTGGGCCTACAAGCCCACGTCTCCAACTTTTCAAAGCACCCCTGCACCCCCTGAACTTTTTGTTCACTAAAACGTGCATGACCTCAAATATACACAGCGTCGCATTCGCAATCGCGCACTACCACTTGGAATGACTTGAAATGATGAAATGATACCTATTTATTACGAACAACGCAAACGATGAGCGCAGTTTCACTTCAAGTGCACAAATACGAGAGCACTTTTGCTGGTTATACGGCAACCAAAGTTAATTTAGGTGAGAATTTGCAGGCCAGCGATTTTGCTGAACTGCTAAAACTTTGTAGGCATTTGGGCTTCTGTAATATTCAAAAAGAAGTCCATTATGTTAGTCTTCAACCGCATTGCAGGATAAGAAACAATTTTTGAGCGCTGGGATTGAATCCAGAAGAATTATTAATCTTTTCAAACTATTGACGTGGCCGCATATTTGAAAAGTTCGCACCTTTCGAAGAATGGATAGGAATATTGCAATGCCGAGTGTTTCTTTATTCGCACAGCTTTTGTTTAGGTATGCATCAAATCAGTGAAATCTAAATGCACACGGTAAAGCATGCAACCGTCACGTTTATAGGATGTATTATGTATATCCCATGGACTTTGAATTCAATTACTGGTTGATGAAAGGACTCTAAGCAACGATTATGAAAAGAAGCCTTCGTGATTTTGCTTGGAATAGAATGTTTTCACTGAAGGTGTAGCTCTGCATACGAATAACTTAAACAGCAGTTGATATCAAATTGTTATGTATTACTTTAGATGTAGCCTTTTCCGTTAGATACCACGAGATAAAGAAAGAAACCCTTTCACTCTACAAAAACTCTCTTTGAGAGTGTTAGTAATCATTCGAAAGTTCAAATCCCTGGTTAGATCAGCACGTAGTCGGTTTTTTGAAAAGACCCTTTTATATGCTGTTAGATTTCCAAAAATTGGTTCCACAGGAGCTGCGCAATTTAGCTATTACCTCTCCGAAAGTACAAAAAGTACATGAACGTATGAAGAAAATCTTTTATTATCAGAGTAAGATCTTTATTTAGAGTTTCCTTCAGAGTGAAGAAACAGTTCACAATAAAATAACAAAAATCACACTGTACATAGTGGCCATGATCTATAAACGTTGCGGCCCCTACCACACCCTTCCTCCTCCACCGCTCCTGCAGCTCTTGCAAGCAGCTCGTGAATCAGCCGAAGTACACTTGTTCACCTGCGTGAATCAATCTTATTTTCCCTGGTGCTACACTGCACACAAATGGTTTTTTCCAGAAATCATGTTCAGCTTTGGGATACTGAAATCTTAAGCTATCGAATGATTAGTAAATGTCTGAAGAAAGAGCTCTGTCTTGCCAGAAAGTAAGCACGTGTCTAACACAAATGCTTTCCTTTCGTAGAAGAGTTGAAATTAAGGCTTTTTCAAAAGCCGGTAAAGTGCCACACTTGATGTAGATCTGAGCGTTTGAATGATTGCTGACGCACTTACAGAAAGTCCCTATCCAGAGAGAGGGATCGCTTCTTCTTCACGAGCCGTCTTACTGAAACTACCGCTGCAATTATAAATTGTCACAAAATCATGACGAGGCTTGTTATTGCAATGTAACACAAGATCAATAAGGAGCGGAAGGTTTACATGACGCGGGGCCTTGTTAGTCTCCTTTGCATGGTAAAATTTGATTCAAGTACATAATGATAACAGACTATTTGACAATTTGTCATGTGGTCTGGTAAAGGCTCTTGTACAGCCCGAGACACGTGTTTCGTCCTTACAGACTCATCAGCCGGGCAGAACCCGTTGTCTGTCGATCTTTTCATAGTCAGTTCTCTCGGGAGCGTCACACTCCTTATATATAGTTATCGACGACCTACGCTTTACACTCTTTGTCAGGTGAAACATTCACCTAACACTGAGTGTAACACACGGGCTGTACAAGAGCCTTTACCAGACCACATGACATGTTGGCTCAAATAATAATGAAAGGATCTATTGAAATTTGAGCGTGGTCTTAATAAAGCACTTGAAGGAAAGGTATTTGACAATTTATTTGATTGCGGTGGTCATAATGAGCATTATGATCACGGATCCCCCTCCTTGGATGATCCCGTCCGATTAGTCGCGAGGGCATGTGACGGGTCCCTAGGTGGTGGATAGGAGAGATAAACGCGAACCACGAGCGACCCTGCGCTTTCCAAAGACGCAGGTGGATTATAGGACGAGCTCCCTGCTTCTGCAGAGATAATTTGATAGAGCACTTCTCTCCGAGCAGAACTGGCCAACAGCCTGCAATTAAGAGGCTCTGTAATGCATCGGAGGCCATTAGGAGTCGCCTCCAACAAATAAACTCCCCCAGCTCCTCCAAGAGAGACTGGAAAGCTACTTATGTGTGCCCAGCGTCCACGTTTGGAGCCTGAAAAGCTATGCGCTGGATATCAAAAGCTAAAAATAGCAATGAAAATGGATGTCATTCCCCCAACCTCGCAAGAATCCTCGGTACAGCAGTGTTAGGCAGGACGACTACGGAGAGAACATAAAATCTCGAGATCAACTAAGAAGTCAGAATCGGAAAGGGCAAAAATGGCGATCTCTACCCATAACGTGCCAGCACTTGCACACTAATCCACAGCGGGAGATCTATTGATGCAAGCAGGAAGGATAAGGTACACTGTCATTGGCCTGGCTGAGACGAAAAAACGCTATACTTATCACGATGTATATGACGCAGAAAAGATTTGTTTCTTGGAACATGCGATTGCAGCAGAGGAGCACGCGGCGCTGGTGTCCTCGTCACATGGAATCTAACCACGAACTTCACTCCTCATGAGCAACTAACAACCACACTGAACGATTGCGTCTGAAGCGATTTAGATCAATGCCGGCTTTGACCATCTTCGCTGCTTACGCAGCAACATCAAGCTATGACGATGACGAAGTTGAAGCGTTCCATATGTACATCGTAAAGTTCTTCACAATAAACCATACATTCTTCAAGCTCATTGTTGGAGATTTTTAAGTCAAAATTTGACCTAGAACGTCTGAAGAATGCCACATTTGGACCCACGGACAAGAATGAAATGAGCATGGTGAGCGGCTACCTAAGTTTGTCTTGGCGACCAAAATCATCCATGATCACTAACAATTCCAAGAACCTCACTATCAATGGTGGACATGGGAATCTCCCATTAAGGAGTAACACAACGAAATAGACTACGTATTAGTAAATCGAAGGTTTTGCCTGACCGATGTCGCTGTTGCTCATAAGTTCTACACGGGATCAGACAATCGCCTCGAACGAGCAACGTTCCGTTTTATGCGAAAAGGAGAGAAAGCCATAGAATTAAAACAACGAAGTATCAGAACTACCATAGACTGAAATATATTCATAGCATTAATCACGTTTTGGGAAGATACGCTGGTGACAACATCGAGAAAGAAGCGACTAGCTCATCGAACATCTTCAATTAAGCGTCATGGAAGTAGTGAGCCCTATAGCCATGAAGAAAAGCTTGTGTCCGCAGACATATAAGCTATACGTCAACGCGAAATCGTGCAAGCGACAAGCAACAGATATCCCACGTCCAAAATTGCCAACTGCTGCAGAGAAGATAGTGGAAGATTTCAAAGGGAGACGAGCAGCAGTTAGGGCAGAAGTTGCAGAAAATAGGAAGCGTATTGGCTTATTCCATCAAAGCTTCGCTGCATTCCGACGCCTTCACGGAACACTCACAGGCTCTAGAAGGGCAACGGGGAAAATTATTTACGATTACTATTCGGATCTCTTCAATAGTCATGTCCTCCTATCGGCACATGGATTGAACGATGATGAATTTGTTGCTCCACTGGTTCTCCCTTCAAAAATCCGACACGCTATACCGTCGGTGAAGAACAGAGCAACATCCGCTTCAGATAGGATTAGACTAGAACTCCTGAAACTATCGCCAGTTCTCATCAACACCCCGGCTCGGCTCTTCACTCGTTATCTGTCAGAATGCAAGTTTCCCAATCGGTGGGAAACCAGCAAGGCTGTGCTGTTGTTCAAAAAGGGATGTCTTCATGAAATAGGTGACTATCGCTTAATCTGCTTGCTGTCCGTAATCTATAAACTTTTCACTCGATTCATCCTAAACAGGTCATACAGAAGACTGTTTGAAGCACAGCCATACTAACTAGCAAGGTTCTGAAAAGGATTTAGTACCATAGACCACATTAACACGATCACAAGGCTTATTGATGTTTCACGAGAATGCAAAAGACAGCTTTGTCTCACATTCATTGATTTGGAGAAAGCCATTGAATATAATTCCAAAAAAGAATGATTTAAGCTCAAAAAGGGGTTGGTACAGTGTCATAGTACACTGTGCCATCACCACATACGCCTCCCTCCTTGCTTCAATGCAGGGCTGAATGTGGGGCGGGGGTCACTGATGAGGAGGACGAACCTCCGAAACGCGGGTGTATGACCCTGGGCGTACCGACCCCTTCTTGAGCTTAAATCATTCTTTTTTAGAATTATATTGGATGTTTTTTGGGGGTTTCAAAAAACAGTCGATCTTTTGAAAGCCATTGATTTAGTGGAAACACAACGGTTATAGAGGCTCTGGACACCCAATGCTACCCTTCTTGGTGCACAACAATCCTTCGTGAAATACATAAAGGTTTCACGGCCAAAATAATGTCATTCTATAACAATATTAATATCAATGTAGGAGGAGGGGTTCGATATGAAGCTACAATTTCGCCAGAATTATTCACTGACATTCTTCAAAACGAAACCGAAAAAAATGTCAGCATTAGAATGGGTCGATGTGGGAGTGGAAATCGACGGCCTGCAATCTCACTATATCTCATAATTGTTATCTGAGTCAACTTGTTCATGTGGTCTGTTAATAGACTCTCATGCAGACCGATACACCTTTTCGACTCTCACAGTCTCGTCAATCGAGCAGAACCTTTAGTCTTTTAGCCAATCCTCTGTGGGTGCTTTAGTCCCCACACTAACAGTAGGCGACGGCGAACGATTACACTGCACTGCTGTCAAGCGAAAGCCGCTAGACCAGCAGCTTTGTACACTCGATTGCTTTTGGCTGGCATCTTGAAGTATATTATGCCGTTCTTTTCAAGTGTTTTCTCAAGACCACACTCAATCTCAGTATCTCATAATTGTTATCCGAGCCTGAACCAGCTTCGTTTCGCTGATGATATCGATCCTATAGCATCAAGCATCAGCCAGGCAAAGGAATGTTCACCGATATCGATAGCTCCTGTGGAAAGACTGGTCTTCTAGCAAATTTAACCACAACGACTATGAGAAACGGATGAGTTTTGAATGCCCCATTCACGCTCAACGAAATGAGCATCTCAGAGTGCGCGAGTGACGTTTATCTAAGTCGTGAAATTAACATGATGAATTGCCTAGCTCCACAGTTGAGCAGGAGGGAACGAGCGACTTGGGGAGCGTTTAAGAGCACTGAAGATGTAGTGAAGAGGACAAAAAACGTCCGACTCACGTGCCCACCTTTACGGCTCGACGATTATCCCTGCCTTAACGTATGCAGCAAAAACCTAATCACAACGTAAGCAGGATGAAAGACCACTTGGCGTTATTGAACGTGCAGTAGAGAGTTCAATGCTAAGAGTATCCTGTATATCGCAAAAGAGAAAAAGGATTTGAAATTCTGACATACCGTTATCGATAAGGTTGACGATGCCATTCTTCACGTCAGGCTATCAGAATTAAAGTGGGCCGGACACGTAATGCGCTTGAACAAGATCCGTCACTGCGTGGATTCCTCGGGATATCAAGCGCTCCACAGGAGGTCTACCGATCCAATGGTCCAATTTCTTTACGAAAGTCTAGAAGAAAGATACGATACTCAACGATTCTCTAGCGCAAGGGCAACCCTGTGCTACTCTTGCCACGCTATAGGAAAAAATGAAAGTGTTGTTGGTGCCCTCTTGAGTCATCGACGATCAACGGGATCACAGGTGACAGATGACAGTAATAATGGGACTATTTGTTGGGGTAGAAAATGAAGGATAACTATAATTGGAATATGAACGAATATTGATAAGATGGAATTAGAAGGTTCACTAAAAGTTTGATATATGACCTTCCATTAAGTATCTGTTTTCACATATGATCACGAGGCTCGCGGTAATCACGTCTTGTCGGATCTCCCAGAGCACCACCAGAGTAAGAACCGATCAACACTAACCGCAATTGGCTGATATGAAATGACAGCGTACTTGTTTAAAATATCAATCACCAGAACCCAGCATCTGTAATAAATAGCTCTTCAAGATCTTCCTGCTTCTTGTCTTGATCTGCCAGTTGTTCACTCATAACAGACTTACAGTCAACGAAACAGAAAGACTGTGTGACGTCACATCACCTGACCGCATCCACCACTGACATTATCAAGCATTTTTTTCTCCTCCGATTTGCTATTTCCAGCCTCTTGTGTTAACTTAAAGCTACATGGCAGAATTTATAGAATCTAGAGTGATTCAAATATCAAGTTCCAGCTTACGCTTTCTAGTCGAAGCCGTTCAGTTCAAAAAGTTTTCATTTTTGTGGGAGGAGATAAATTGTAAAAGTTTTTTCTCTCAAGAAAGAATGCTTTTGAGCAATTTTTGCAGAACATCAGATGACGGCAATCGAGAATTCATTTCTACAAACGCTGTAATAATTCGCATCGACGAACACCTGTCGCAATTTATAAAATCATAGATACAACCTGTAACTTTGCTGACAATAATTATGTGTGAAATAAGTTGCACGATGAAACAGTAGGAATTGCCTGAATGTTTATACTGCATTGATGATTTAGCTAATAACATATGGTTGATATCAAAATTTATTCGCCTAACCCTTCAACGTCTTCGCCTTCTCCAGAGCCGATGATTCGAGTCAATTGTACGCAGTCGTTCGACTTTGTTGTGCACTTTGTTTTCGTTTGTCGTGCGAGTTCAAATGTTCCTTCGTGAGCACCGTTCACATAAAGAGCCTTATTGTCCCAAATTGACATGTCTATTTACTGCTAAATTTACTTGATTTCCTCCAAAAGATTTTAGAGAAAGAACCAATCAGCCATAATCAGCAGGCGGTTGACGTGTGATGTCGCGTAGTAAAAACTTACTTTTCGAAATCGTCGAGCCTTCGTTCATATTAGTCTGCAGCACCGCACCTCTAAGCAATCTAAAGAAAACATGGATTTCTAGAAATAGTTATGAAGGACTCATTACATAAACTCGTATTAAATACTTTATCATCAACGCGGCTATTACCTTATTAGCATCTGGAACACGATTCCGCTTTGTATAGCCTGAGTCGCTATCCCTCTTTTCGGAGGCATATCTACTTCCCGCGCGCTCCTCTTGACCTGAATTATGAATATTTGCAACTGAAGAACGCATACAGATAACATAGCGAAAAAAATAAGTTGCAAAAAATGATGACAAAATGAACATCAAGATCGCAAAAACACACTACGAAAAGCCCATCCAAGTAATTTTGCTAAGAATTCTCTTCTTCAAATAACAGCACGCTGCAAAAGTATATAAATGATAAAAAATGAAGTGCTTTGACGCAATACGAAAAAAAAGAATGTCGTTATCGGGACAGGAGCAAATATCAAAGACGAACGCAAAATGATTTGCTGGCGCGGAACGACAGAACGAGCGTTCTGAAAATCGCCAAAGGATCCCCTTGGTGCACAGTTAAAACTAGTTGAACACTTGGACATTCAGATATTTTGGCAGCTCGTCTTCACTGGAAGTACCAGCTCCAGCATAGTTCCTCTTTAGTTTCGCCCTCGCGCAGCTGTCATTCACGATGATGGTGTCCACTCCGCTGGCCATGTTATCAATCTGTCATCTTTTTTTCTTATTATGTGAGCGGCCTATGTGTGCTTCGATATCAATGTGTATATTTTAGATCATGGACAAGAAAGTTTTCGTAGATGTGAGTTGTGCGAGCCGGCTAAAACGTTGTGAGTGCTGATTGACCTTCATAATATTTCGTTCAAACGCCCTGTGAGCGAAACGCAGGCCACATGACGTGGCTGTAGTATGATCCCACGTCTATGCTGCATAACTGGGCTCTCGGAGGACTGCTGAATCAGAAAGGCGAGCATGGAGTTTGGGACCGCTACCTGGCCATTTGCTTCTCCGAGAGGCCCCAGTGCAGCTATCGCTGCGCTCCTCTCCTGTCTAGTTCCTCCTCTGTTCTACTCCTTGCTCACTGAACATACGAAATACACTTGAAGGGTGATCTTCAATCAGAGAACCGTGCCGTTCAATTTGTCAACCTATCCACAATGGATTTTCTATAAACTGGCCCACTGTCCTGTTCATGGGTATGGAAAACTTTCTCCTGCTTCGTGAAGTTCATTGAGCATAATCTACGCTTCACTGGCACTTTTAGAAAAATGACAAGGTCGGAAGTGTAACTGCGCCACCAGGGTATCACAGTGCAGTCACATTGGTCTTGTCTTGTGATTGGTCTTGTGATTAGCAAAGCTATGGTGGTCTATGCATATGTTCTTCCCCATTTCTCAGCTTTGACCATAACTGTTGCTGTCCTCTGTTTAGGATCTTCTCTTATCGCTTCTCTGCAGCGTTTGCAATATCGGGCGCGAAGTTTCGGTCGTTTAGAGCTCGTGCAATTCTACATTGACATATGAGCTCGAGTGTTATGAAGAAATGCGCCTCTTAGTGACTTTGATGCTATCTGCTTTTATAGTGATAACATGAAGATGCTGGATGGGTTAGTTGTATTCTTTGTTGATGTTGTTTACGATGGTACCATCTCCGGAGTCGACTAGTAATCCAAATACATCCCAATTCATGTTGGTTTTCGGATTTTATTGCTCACATTTTGCGGTTTTCTCTCCATTTCACGAGAAAAGGAACGTCGTGTGATAGAGGTGGTGATCTGGTACCCGCTGTCGGATTTAGGAACAACTTTGACATCGGTCAGTTAGAAGCTCGAATTACTAAGACATGGTCCATTTCATTATGTTACTCTTCATTGGAAAACTCCCTCGTCCACCGCTGTGAACAACCTTCCGTTCTAGCAGATGCATTCCAATGTGACGTTTTTTGTGTGTCGTTCTTGGTCCGGTATTCGCGTTAGAATCTCTAATGTAGATTGTTAGGTCCTCACTGGGGAGCTTTCATGCCACACATAACGCTTCGACTTCGTCTTCGCTATAGCTTGATGTTGGTGTTATACATGGTCAGGCCACTTCAGTTCGAAGCGGTTTGTCATTATATAACCATCAAGCGCATCCTTTTTTTATCTTATATGTTGAACAGAATCGATCATAACATTAATGGTTAGAGCTCCCTTTCTTAGAAGTTAGTACAATAAATCCTCGTTTTTCTATTCACCTACACTATATAAACAGACTCAAACGTTCCGACAGATCATAATCCAGTTGTTCCCAATTCTAGTCGCTTGACTCGAAATAAATACCAAAACTCACTTAGAAGCACATATCAGGTGTTCGCAAATTTTTCAAAGTCAAATATCAACACTTATGACGGCTCATCTCACAAAACGAAAGCAATTATTGAAAGAGAGTAAATATTAGACATAGATGCAAAAAAATTTCTAAATTCTACATTAGTTATCAATCCTACAAGAGCGCTCTCTTGATGAGCTAACACGAGCTTGAAGTGCAATGATAACGGCCGACGTTTCAGCGATATCGCCTTCAGAGCCTGGAATGGTCAGAATGACATGCAGCCCACTCAGAAACACTTTCATAACCAAAAGATATACTTGAAAAAAATATTCAGATCGAAAAGTGATCAGCCTTTTCTAAACACTCACGGGGAGCCCGGGATAATATTGACGACCTCCGCAAAGAGGCCTATATGGAAGCGAAATGTGCTTCGCTTACATCAAGAAATCGATCAGTGATATAACGCGGTATCACACGTTACAACGAGTAAATATCACTGTGGTTTATTTGCGGAATTTTTTGCATCTCAGTGCTAAATTAAATGGATTTTACCAAGAATATTAAGTGGTAAAGATTATAATTATTGTACAGTCACTATACATGGATCGAGCTGTGGCCGAGTGGTCAGTGATGCTAGGTGCCGGATTGAACTCCTCGCTCCACCCCCAACATTATCATGTATTCATTCAATGAACTCTATGAAGGACGCCGCGGTGTGGCTATCCTCGAAATTGCAAGGACATCTGCCCGACCAGTATTCTGTCACGTTCATGAAAAAGGAAAAATCTGAGAGATGAGTGCGAAAAGACGAGTCGAATGCAGGAAGTATGAAGAACCGCCCAAGATGATGTGAAGACGACTAGCATTAAATCTAAACTCACTACTTATATGCTAGACGGCGATAAATTTTTATGCCGATCTCACTCGCTGAACAACAATTTTTCATAAGAGTATTGGTAATTATTTGAAAGCCTAAATCTCTGGCTACAACTCCACGTCGCCGTTTTTTCAAAACACCCTTTCACGACGCTGTATCATCCAGAATAATATTTCACCTCTCACCATCTTCATGATTCCAAAATACAGCGATAGCGAAATACACAAGACCTGGTCACGTAATTAGAACAGATGAGACTAGACGGAAAGAACAGTGGAGTGGGTCCTGAGAGGATGCAAGCACCCTCTTAAAAGACCACCCCCCCTCCCCCCAAACGACGAATGGACATATTTGTGGTTAACGTCAATCACCGCCCTCCCCGGATGGTAACGAGTTTGGTGCCGCTAGATGGGCCTCATGTGATTTATCAAACTTGAAAGCAAACCTTCGCCATAGACGACGATTGGCATAGAGGCAAACGAATGGAAATTATGTTAAGGCTCGCGCTATCAGTGAAGACAGGCTGCTCAAGTATTCAGATATTCAAGTCAGTACATTTGCATGCATACATATAATGTGCAGGGTGCGAAAATCTGATAATTTTATATGTTGTTGAATTTGGCTTGAAAATAATAGTTTTTCGTTATTGTTGACAATATTGTTGAATATCTCTTCAGTTTTGATAAAGGATGTTTTACTTGTTTGTGTGCTTTCAGTTGTACTAATATTGTGGATCGTGAAAATGAACGTATCGCTGTAGTCGCGTTACACAAGACGAGAATGAAAGCGGGTGACAATGTTAAAATCGACTGATCTCATACCAATAAGTGTCTAAGGAGTCGTGAAAGGTTTCAGAAAGACTGTAGAGAAAACGTCCTCGAAAGGTTGTCGAACCATGTCGTTCATTCCGGACAACATCCATATGATCAACTGCCAAGTTCAATGAAATCCGTAGGTTCGACGAGCATAGTGGCTCGGGAAGCTCAAATCAGCTAATGGAGCGTACGCATCGCTGTGAAAAATTAGCTGAAACTGCGCAGTTACAAAATCGCTTGTGTTTACTTCGTTGACAAAAATATGTAAGAAAAACGGGTTTCGAAGGCTCACAGAATCTTCCGTTTGATAGCTGTTAATCGCCGAAGATGGTTTTACGGATGAGACATATTCACGATCGAACTACTCCACAATCACTAAATTCGACTTCAACTTTTCAAGAAGAGTCAGCAGCATTCCGCATTAGCAAAAACCATAGGCTACAGTCATTTTCCGGCCTCTGCGATGATATGAGCCGGCACCTGAACTATAGGAAAGACGCTGTTGATCTTCATTAGCAGAAACGCCAGAATCAAGAGTACTAGCTATAAACAGCAAATTTTTACGGAATGTGCTGAGCCTTGAAATACTCAACACTGTTGCACCAACGGATTTTGAGCGTCAGCAGAGCTGGGCTTCTGTGCATTTAGCCGCTCAACGATTGCCATTGTTAAAACCTGCTCTCAAGTTTTTGTGGCAAGGACACTTGGCCGTCAAACTCTCCGGATCTCAACCCAATCAATTACTCCGCATGGTCTATACTGGAGAAAGAAGTCTCGCTTACTCGATGAGCTGGCGGGGGCGCGCTTAAAAACGGCTCTGACATGCGCTCGGGACGGAACTGCGGGTGGAAACTCTCGCGGCAACGTTAGAAGTTTTCGCAAGAGACTTCGTAAATGTACACAAGTCAAAGGAAGCAAATTTGAGAATTTGTTATGTTTCTGTCTTATGAGTAACTATTGATCTGATAAACGCAATTATTCCTTCAATTGAACGGATTGATTTGTTCATGCAATATTTTCTTTACTGTTAAAATATCTGAAAAATCTATTAGAACGTTTTCCGCATTCAGTTTATATCATTTACGAAAAAGCCCTGTCAACTTCACTGCACTGATGAGATGAAGCTAGCTGATACGATTTTCTCGAAATTAATGCCAAGTTTTTCAGGGCGAATAGAAACTACCTCTCGCATTCTCACTGCTCACATAGTTTAACGATTTAACCAAATCTGATTTTCAGAGACACTCTAGTAAGCACTCGAAAGAGGCGTTGTATATAGTACACTCAACAACTCTCACGAGATACATGTTTTCTCATACAGCTATCAATCCATGAGAGATTAATCTGTAGATCTGTGAAATGTGATCTTAAAAAAACATAACAAAACAACAAAGATGAACACTTGGAATAGATACATATTAAAGTGTGTGTAACCATTACCTCACAACCTCCACTTCCGTCGAGGTGAACGGCATCGCCGAAAGAAGCGTACGCCAAAATGCCACAAGGAAACTCAGAATACGGATCCTATCCGAATATGTCGTTTGGAGGACTATGAATTCAACGGGAATCTGTAGTCAAAAACATGTTTCGTTTTTCGGCTTCCATTTACAAGAACAAATCTAGTGCGAGAACGAATGTACATAGAACTCGTGACAGCCCGGTATGGGAGCGGTCACATGCGTATGATATAATCGACCAATAGTGATGCACGGCATTTCTCTCAATGCACAATCACTGTGAGAATCTGAGTTCTTGAAAGAATCAGTTCGACACATTAGAAATGGTGTGAAATTTACAAATTGCTCAGGTACCTACTGACGAAGTATTAGAATGATATTATGTTTTTATTTTTTACTTTTTTTCATTACTGTTATTTTATTTTATTATTATTGTATCATTTATTTACAATTATTACTACTTATCTATTATTATTTCATTACTTATTCGTATTATTTGTCTTTTATTTTTTCATATTAATTTTTATATCATAATCGTAGTATTAGAATCATTTGCTTTTCTAAGGTTTCAGTCGATGCGGTGAAAAAACCTAAATGAAGTAACAATAGTTGCCGCCGTTTGAACGCACAGTGCGGTAGATCACTATCGAACTACGCAGCAGACCACGCAATTAAATTACTAACAAGTCGTCGTTCTGGATTCCCTTTGCGTTCTACTTAGCTATGAACCTTTTCCGCGATTTTGCTCACCAGCCTACTCACGGAGTGGGGGACGCGAAACAGTGGCGGGGCGATGGCTCGCATTTGAATAATTGTTATTCAATTGAGAATTTTTTCACCGCATCGATAGAAACTTCGGATAAAATCAAAGATTCTAACACTACAGAAAATTCTCTACATGCTGATATGCTCTTCGTGCTTCCAGCGATTTGTACGCATCGTAAAAATGAAGGCGAAAGGCTAGTGAGAAATAAAATTTGATTCTGGATGCTGCAGCGTTATAAATAGGAGTTTTGAAAAATCGGCAACGAGAAGTTATAGGAGTTGTAGTCAGAGATTCAAGCCTTCAAAAGATTGCTAACACTCCTGTGAAAATTTCCTGTCCAGCAAATGAGATCGGCTCAAATAATTTGTGGTCATCTAGCATATGATTAACAAATTCGAAAGGTGGGCTACCTGGTTACAGTCCAACGCCTCCGATTTTCCAAAACACTCTTCCATGACGCTGTGTTTTCCACACAAAGCTAGCGCATATTTCTCGCGATACAGAGCTCTTTTCAGACTATTCGTTATCGATAGCGTAAAATTCACCTGGTCCAACGGTATGCTTATATACTGAAAAGACCGTTTCTCTGCAGCACAGCAGAGAAAATAAGACTGATTTCAAGCGCGAGCAATGTTCTTTGGCCAATTCGCGGACGATGGGATAGGGGCAGGGGCGGATTGGCACGAACATCGATCGATGGCGCCTAAATGAGGTGTATTTGATTAGCAGTTGTTTCTCCGCTCTAGAACAAACTCCGGATCAAACACCTGACACTGACAAGAGAAAATTTTCTCTATAAGTCCATGCGCTTTTCGTGATTCCAGCGAAGTATTAATTGAATTGCGCTGCCGATGTCAAAAAATATTTTATTTTCTGCTTTTTTTCAGCATTATGAAAGAGTCTTTTCAAAAAACATGCACAGCGCTAGCTTGAGATTCAAGCTACCAAATGATTACCAGCAATGTTCATGAACTTCTTGTCGAGCTTGAGCTATAGGCTTCAAAATCTGTGCTATCAAACGGAAAAGAACCGGCATGGGATTGGAAGATATCAAAACATTTTTGCTCGCCACTTAATTCTCTTAATTATTCTAAAAAGTCTTAATTTTTTAAAGTACGCTAATAATGAAAAGTCGCTTCGAATCATCGATGAAGCGGCTTCGTATTGTGATATGCAGTAACATTGTTGGCAAAAGAATCAGTGCTTTGTTATTGTCTTAACATGTCCTAGTCAAAGATAGTTTGATGAAGTTTCTCCTATCATATTCTACGATTTACTGACAATGAAACTTCTATAGTGGAGGTAAAAATTTAACCATTTCCAAACGGAAGCGTACTCGATGTCATGAGTAGTGTGCGATATTTGTGTGTAAGACTTTTGACTCAGGAGGAGCTCGATACCACATTCCACTCTATCCGGGAGAGGGATCAACCGTTGACAGTTGGTTGTTGACACATATCATTGAATACATTACAACATCATGCCACCGTTAAAGGAGGCGAAATTTTAAAAAAATTCGATTTAATCATTCAAAGATTTTGTTTCTTTGTACCGGGAGATACCTAGGTTCTTTGTTCTATTCCAATAGAACATGATTTCCTCTAGAAGTCTGTATTCTTTTTGTGCAAATAGAACTGCTTTGTGCGAAGAAAACTCCGAAGTGAAATGTAATTATATTTTCGTTCTCACTGTACGATACGAGAACCTTCCAAAAAAAAGTTTAAGCGTCAAATTTGCTAAGATTTGGGCTATCGAATGAGCTAAATGTAGTTCAATAAAACGATCCACAGACTTTAATCAAGCAGATAGACAAGCCGATAGTGAAACATATTGTGACTTGAGCTGCTACAGCGTATCTCAAAGACCCTTTCATAAACAAGCAAAGCGTCGAAATTCTCGAGTAAGCTTTCGAACAGTTACTCAATTCTAGATAAAAGACTCCAAATTTTGTATATACTCAAAATTAAAGGATAAAGGATAAAGCTCTCGGCGTTCATCAATCTCTGAGGAATGCGCCATGCATTCGTCTTCAATTTTCAACTGTTTGAGGTGATTGAATGCACCTGGCCGTTACAATGACTCGTGGTGACCTCCCGTTGAACCGAGTAAGTGCTGTTGATCCTCCCAGACAAGTCTGGGCTAGTCTGGTACCAATTTAGCGAACCCGGAAAAATGGATGGCTTAGTAAGCCATGAGCGCGAGACCGAACCATTGACCTCTTGTGCGCGCAGAGCACCTCTAGCCACTGCGCCACATGCGCTCACTCAACATTATTTAGTAAAATATTTGTGACATCGTACCACCGTTAAAAAAACGATTAGATAGAAATGAATTTTAGTTAGAAGATATTTTTGTTACTCAGACAATATATACCTCTCTCCATACGTAGATAATTATTTCTTTCAACCTTCCTGTTAGATGGCAGACCTCTCTATTATATTGCACTATGATCAGAAAGGGGAGCAGGTAGCGCTGTAGTAGTGATTCCGTTCCCCACAGGCACAATACTAATTCTACCCTCTACTGAGCTCAGCAAACATCTCATTCTACTGCAGTCGGAAATTTGAACCAGGCTTGTCTAGGCCCAATGTCATCAATCCACGTGGGAACACCGCTACACGACTATCCCGCGGCTTCAGAGAGAATAAAAAAACCAGAATTTCACGATATCCGCAAAGAACATGAAAAATCTCTACACTTGAAAAAAAATTCTTTTTATTCAACCGCTTTCAGCGGTGTTACAATGTTACAAATAAACCCAATGATGTTGAGTGATGTGCAAAACTCAAGCACGCGCTCCCAGAAAAGTTGAAATGCGGGTTCGAGTCCCGCCCAACGTCAAAGTTTTGCACATCATTTAGCATAATCGGATATTCCTGTCACATCATACCATCGCTACAAAGCGATTAAATAAAAAGAATTCTTGTCTCTAACCTTTTGAGGACCAGCGCGATAGACAGGCAGCGTCGTGCGTTACCTGCGTCAGACAAGCGTCTCCGCATGTCTGCGCATGTGTATCTGGGTGTCTGCTTATTTTCCAACAAGACGCGGCGCAGCCATTACAATAACTGAGTGAGATTTTTTAATATATACCCACTGATATAGAGCGATGTGCAATACTTTCGCGTCAGGCGGAACTTAGAACCCGTACCTTACTCTTTCCGGGAATGAGTGCTTTATCCGTTACACTACTGACGCCCATTTTGCACATCGCTCTTTCTACACTACAGCGCAACTATTGTCAGCCGCCAGCCTTCAACGGCCTGGCTCGGGTAGTCGGTCTCGAAATTGTACCCAGTCACGTTGACAGATATTGGGTATTACAGATCAAATGATATTCTTCTTAATTTACCGCTTATAGCGGTGGTATGATGTTATAATATATACCCACTGATGTAACGGATAGAGCAAGCATTCCCGGAAAGAGTGAGGTGCGCGTTCTAGTCCCGCCTGACGCGAACGTTTTGCACATCGCTCTACATCACTGAGTATATATTATAACATCTACCATCACTATAAGCGGTAAATTAAGAAGAATATCATCTGAGTGAGACTTGACGTCGCGTGGTGAGCATCAAAATTACTCTCATAGTCCTGAAAGGGTTGACACGGATATCCGATATCTGTCAGCATAACTGGGTTCAATGTCGATATCGACTACGATACTAAGCCGTTGACGGTCAGTTGCTGACAGATTGATGCGTTGTAGCTTATAAAGAGTGATGGTAAAACAGACGTCGGAAGTGCAACGGTTTGAGTGCGCCCGCGAGAAATTTCCTGGATAATGAATGAGAGGAAACGAATTAAATGCGAAAAGTGCTGGACTCAGCATGGTAGATATGAACAGAGACCATAAAAGGATAAAGGATAAAGCTCTCGGCGTCGATTGATAACCAGGATTTGTGCCATGCATTCATCTTCGTCAAGCATAGTTTGGGGCGACTAAATGTGATTGTAGCCTTTACAATGACTCGCTGTGGCCCACCGATGTATCAAGTTACTGCTGATATCCTCTCGCATAAGCGTCGCACCAATTCGCCGACCCCAGAGTGACGCGAAGGTTGATGTCTTAGGTGCGGTATTAAACCATCGACCTTTTGTGTGTGGCAAGCACCTCCAACCACTACGCCTCAGGCGCTGTATAAGATGTGCCATATTGAACATACATAAATGATATAAATATAACTCAATAGAAGACGTCACCTGGATAATCACATCGTGATTACGTGAACTCCATAAAAATTTACATGCATGGAGTCTGAAGCTGGACAGGGTCGGACTGCCGTTATTAATCAACGTTCGGAGCGCGGTGATCTACTTAGGGCGCAGTTGTTTGGAACTCGGTGGACAGCACTCTCGTTGCAAATCCGCTGCCAAACGCGGTGCTGGAGCCGCTTCGTCCACTTCGAACGCGACAGCACTCCGATGGCTATCAGAGGATCCAGCCGCTGTCGACTGACATCTTGTCACCTCCAACTATGAACCAAGTATATTTTCCCTTTTTGTAAAATAAAATAAGCTGCCATTTCGCCGACCCCAGAAGGATGGAACATTTGCCGAGCCTCGAGCGTGGGACAGAACCACCGACCATGCGGGTGTAGCTAGGCTGTAGCTCTAACCACCACGCCACACGCGGCGTATCAGATGTGTCATATAATGAAATTAATATAATCCAATATCAGAGTCATAGAAAATAACATCCTGTCTATGTGCACTCTAAAAACATCCATATCCAAGGCAAACTGAAGTTGAATCTTGCTGGACGGTCGTTATTGATGGACCTTCAGCGCGGGTTGATTTACCCCACGAGCAGTTGCGATGTATTTCGATCTACCGAGGGCGTGGTTGCTCGAAACTCCCCAGTTGAATTCACTATCATTGCAGATCCACCGGCAGACGCGGTGCTGAAGCAGCGGCGTCCACTTCGACGATTTGGGTGAACGTCGATAGCAGATCGCAGCCAACGTCGCATCGTTTCCAAGTATGGGCCAAACGATCTTTATACCTTCTTTTTTTGCAAAATACCCTGATAAGGATCTCATGATACGGATCTAATACGGATCTCCTATATTTCTACACCGAGACACTTCTCAAATGATTAAATTCTTGCGAATAAATCGATGAGACCAACCTGCTGCTACAACATGCTACTTGATAGTCCAAAATTCAAATACAGATAAACTGTGGAATTTTTTGAATGGAACCAATGGTGTGGAATTATCCTCAATTTATGAAGCACACATAGCTCAAAATGTGTGAAAGTATCGATGACAAACACGAGAAAGTGCAATGTGAAGCTTAGTTACACCTATTTGTGATTCGTTCCAATTCTAGCCGCTTGACTCGAGATAAGTACCAAAAACTCGCTTAGAAGCACATATCAAGTGTTCGCGGAATTTTTTAAAGTCAGGTACGCACACTTATGAGGGCTCATTTCACGAAAACGAAAGCAACCATCAAAAAGAGTAAGTATCATAATTAGATACAAAAGATTACCTAAATTCCACTTCAGTTATCAATCCTGTAACAGTGCTCTCTTGATGAGCTAACACGAGGTTGTAGTGCAACGATGAAAGCCGACGTTTCGGCGATATCGCCTTAGAGCCTGGAATGGTCAGAATGATGTGCAGCCCACTCAGACGAACACTTCCACAAGCAGATGATATAGTTGAAAAATAATTATTCAAATCGAAAAGTGATCAGACTTTTCCAAACACTCACAGGGGAGGCCGAGATAGTATTGAAGACCTCGCGCACCAAGGCCTATATGGACGCGAAATGTGCTTCGCTCACATCAAGAAATTGATCAGTGATATGACGTGGTATCACACGTTATAACGAGTAACACATCACTGTGATTTATTTTCGGAATTTTTTGCATCTCAGTGTTAGATCAAATGGACTTTACCAAGAATATTGAGTGGTAAAGATTGTAATTATTGTACAGTCACTATACATGGATCGAGCTGTGGCCGAGTGATCAGTGATGCTAGGTGCCGGATTGATCTCCTCGCTCCACCCCAACACTGTCATGTATTCATTCAATGAACTCTATAGAGGACGCCGCAGTGTGACTATCCTCGAAGCTGCAAGGACATCTGCCGACCAGTATTCTATGACGTTCATGAAGAAGGAACAATCTCCGAGCGAGAGATGAGTGCGAAAAGACGAGTCGAATGCAAGAAGTATAAGGAACCGCCCAAGAAGATGTGGAAACGAGTAGCATTAAATCTAAACTTGCTACTTATATGCTAGACGGCGATAAATTTTAAACCTATCTCATTCGCTGAACAACAAATTTCATAAGAGTACTGGTAGTTATTCGAAAGCTTAAATCTCTGGCTACAATTCCACGTCGCCGTTTTTTCAAAACACCCGTTCATGACGCTGTACCATCCAGAATTTTATTTCACCTCTCACTATCTTCATGATCCAGAATTGTACATTGATAGCGAATTACGGAAGACCTGATCACGTAATTAGAACAGATGAGAATAGACGGAAAGAACAGTGGAGTGGGTTCGCGAGGATGCAAGCACCCCTTTAAAATACCACCCCCCACCCAAACGATGGGTGGACATATTTGTGGTTAACGTCAATCATCGCCCCCTCCGGATGGTAATGAGTTTGGTGTCGCTAGATGGGCCTCCCGTACTTTCTCAAGCTTGAAAGCAAGCCTTCGCCATAGACGACGATTGACCTAGAGACAGACGAGTGGAAACTATGTTAAGGCTCGCGCTACCAGTGAAGACAGACAGTTCAAGTATTCAGATATTCAAGTCAGTACACTTGCATGCATTACATATAATGTGCAGGGTGCGAAAATCTGATAATTTTATATGATGTTTGAATTTGGCTCAAAAATAGTAGTTTTTCATTAATGTTGATAATATTGTTGAATCTTTCTTCAGTTTTGGTCAAGGATGTTTTACTTATTTGTGTGGTTTCAGCTGTACTAAAGTTGTGGATCGTGAAAATGAACGTATCGCTGTAGTCGCGCTAAGTAAGACGAGAATGAAAGAGGCTGAGAATGTTAAAATCGACTGCTTTCATACCAATAAGTGTCTACGGAGCCTTGAAACGTTTCAGAAAAACTGTAGAGAAAACGTCCTAGAAAGGTTGTCGAATCATATCGTCCACTCCGGACAACATCCATCTGATCAACTGCCACGTTCAATGAAATCCGTGGGTTTGATGAGCATAGTGGCTCGGGAAGCTCATAAGCTAATGGAGCGTTTGCATTGCTGTGAAAAATTAGCTGAAACTGCGCAGTTACAAAATTGCTTGTGTTTACTTCGTGTGACAAAAAGATGTAAGAAAAACGGGTTTCGAAGGCTCACCGAATCTTTTGTTTGATAGCTGTTAATCGCTTGCCGAAGATGCCTTTACGGATGAGACATATTCATGATCGAACTACTCCACAATCTAAAACTCGACTTCAACTTTTCAAGAAGAGTCAGCAGCATTCCGCATTAGCAAAAACCATAGGCTACAGTCATTTTCCGGCCTCTGCGATGATGTCAGCCGGCATCTGAACCAGCGGAAAGACGCTGTTGATCTTCATTAGCAGAAAAGCCAGAATCACACAGCACTAGCTATAAACAGCAAGTTTTATGGGATGTGCTGAGCCTTGAAATGCTCAACACTTTTGCATCGACGGATGTATGCTTCAGCAGAGCTGGGCTTCTGTGCATTTAGCCGCTCAACGATAGCCATTTGTCAGAACCTGCTCCCGAGTCTTTGTGGCAAGGACACTTGGCCGTCTAACTTGCCGGATCTCAACCCATTCAATTACTCCGCATGGTCTATAGTGGAGAAAGAAGTCTCGCTTACTGGATGAACTGGCGGGGGCGCGCTTAAAACGGCTCTGTCATGCGCTTGGCACGGAACTGCGGTGGAAACGCTCGCGGGCAATGTTAGAAGTTTTTGCAAGAGGCTTCGTAAATGTACACAGGTCCAAGGAAGCAAATTTGAGAATTCGTTATGTTTCTGTCTTATGTGTAACTATTGATCTGATAAACGCAATTATTCCTTCAATTCAACGGATTGATTTGTACATGCAATATTTTCTTTACTGTTAAAATAAAATCTATTAATACGTTTTCCGTAATGAGTTTATATCATTTCATGAAAAAGCCCTATCAACTCCATTGCACTGGTGAGATAAAGCTAGCTGATACGATTTTCTCGAAATCAATGCCAAGTTTTTGAATGCGATATAAACTACTTCTCGCATTCTCACTGCTCACATAGTTTAACGTTTTTAACCAAATCTGATTTTCAGAGACACTCTAATAAGCACTCGAAAGAGGCGTTGTATATAGTACACTCAACAACTCTCATGAGATACATGTTTTCTCATACAGCTATCCAATCCATGAGAGATAAATCTGTTGATCTGTGGAATCTGATCTTAAAAAAACATAACAAAACAACAAAGATGAACACTTGGAATAGATACATATTAAAGTGTGTGTAACCATTACCTCACAACCTCCACTTCCGCCGAGGTGAACGGCATCGCCGAAAGAAGCGTACGCCGAAATGCCACAAGAAAACTCGGAACGCGGATCGTATCTGAATATGTCGTTTGGAGGACTATGAATTCAACGAGAATCTGTAGTCAAAAACATAGTTCGTCTTTCGTTTTCCGTTTACAAGAACAAATCTAGTGCGAGAACGAAGATACATCGAATTCGTGACAGCTCGGTAAGTGTGCTGTCACATACGTAAGATATAATCGACCAATAGTGATGCACGGCATTTTTTTTTTCAAAGCATAATTACTGTAAGAATCTGAGTTCTTGATAGAATCAGTTTGACACATTAGAAATTGTGTGAAATTTACAGATTGCACAGGTACCTATCGACGAAGTATTACAGTAATACTATGATTTATTTTTCACTTTTTTTATTATTTTTATTTTATTTTATTATTATTGTATCTTTTATTTACAACTAATATTACTTATTTATTATTACTTCATTACTTATTCGTATTATCTATTTTTATTTTTTTCATATTATTTTTCATATCATATCATAGTATTAGAATCATTAGCTTTTCTAAGGTTTCTGCCGATGCGGTGAAAGAACCTAAATAAAGCAACAATAGTTGCCGCCGTTTGAACGCAAAGTGCGGTAGATCATTATCGAACTACGCAGCAGACCAGGCCCTACTAACAACTCGTCGTTCTGGCTTTCCTTCACGTTCTACTTAGCTATGAACCTTTTCCGCGATTTTGCTCATCAGCCAACTCACGGAGTGGGAAACGCGAACAGTTGCGGGCGATGGCTCGTGTTTGAAATATTGTTATTCAAATGAGAATTTTTTCACCGCATCGACAGAAACTTTGGATAAAAACAAGGATTCTAACACCACAGAAAATTTTCTACATGCTGATATACTCTTCGTGCTTCCAGCGATTTGCACGCATGGTAAAAATGGAGGCGAAAGGCGAGTGAAAAATAAAATTTGATTCTGGATGGTGCAGCATTATAAATAGGAAATTTGAAAAATCGGCAACGGGAAGTTGTAGGAGTGTAGTCAGAGATTCAAGCCTTCGAATGATTGCTAACACTCCTGTGAAAATCCTGTCCAGGGAATGAGATCGGTTCCAATAACTTGTGGTCAACTAACATGTGATTATCAAATTCGAAAGCTGGGCTATCTGGCTACAGCCCAACGCCTCCGGTTTTTCAAAACGCCCTTTAACGACGCTCTGATCTCTACACAAAACTAGCGCATATTTCCCGCTGTACACAGCTCTTTCCTCAGACTACTCGTTATCAATAGCGTAAAATTTACCTGATCCAACGGTATGCTTATTTACTGAAAAGACCGTTTCTCTGCAACACAGCAGAGAAAATAAGATTGATTCACAAGCGCGAGCAAGTGTTCTTTGGCCAATTCACGGACGGTGGGATAGGGGCAGGGGCGGATTGGCACGAACATCGATTGATGGCGCCTAAATGAGGTGTGTTTGATTGGCAATTGTTTCTCCGCTCTAGAACAAACTCCGGATCAAACACCTAACGCTGATAACAGAAAATCTTCTCTATAAGCTCATGTGCTTTTCGTGCTTCCAGCGAAGTAATCATTGACTTGCGCTGCCGATGTCAAAAAACATTTTATTTTTTATTTTTTCAGCGTTATGAAAGAGTCTTTTCAGAATACATGCACAGCGCTAGCTTGAGATTTGAGCTATCAAATGATTACTAGCAATGTTTATGAACTTCTTGCCGAGCTTAGTGTATAGGCTTGATAATCTGTGCTACCAAACGGAAAAGAAGCCGCATGGAATTGGAAGATATCAAAACTAAAATATTTATGTCATATTATTTGATTTCAGAAGTACAAAATCCCAGTTGGATGATCGTCTGACTAATTATTCTTTGTGGAAATAAGCGGAGGCGTATTGTTGCTAACTCAATAAAAGATAACTTTGATTAGCATATGGACAAAATATAAATAAGACAGCGACGGAGCCGTGGCCGAGTGGTTGTGACGCTCGCCGCGGCGCGCCGAGAGCCGAGTTTTACCTTCCAACACTCTCCGTCAATCAACAGAATACCCTGTGACCCTGTGATACGCCACAGCCAGGCTATCCTTGAGGTTTCAAGGAGACATGCTCGATCAGTATTCTACGTCATTCATGAAGAAGACACGAATCTAATGCTAGAGGTAGTGTGGTGCGCACAATAAAAAATTGTGCGTCGGGTCGTGTAAATAAAAACGAATAAAATAAAAATGAACAAGATAGCGCGAAAAAATTCAGTATTGGTTCCAAATACGACTTCTCTGTAAGCATTTGGTTTTTCCATTTGGAAATACGGGTTCAAAGGAAACACTGGCGCTGTTTGAGGTTGCAGCAATGGAACATTCATAGTTGAGTACGATATAAAAACCTGCTACCTATAAGACAATAGGAAAAAGCCTCTCTTACAATTCTAAAAAACTTCAACTTCCAAAGTAGGCTAATAATGAAAGGTCGCTCCGGATCGTCGACGAAGCGGCTCCGTATTGTGATATGCAGTAACATCGTTGGCAAGAGAATCAGTGCTTTGTTATTGTCTCAACATGTTCTAGTCAAAAAAGCCTTGATGAAGTTTCACCTATCATATTCTACGATTTACTGACAATGAAACTTCTATAGTGGAGGTAAAATTTTAACCATTCTCAAACGGAAACGAACTCGATGTCATGAGTAGTGTGCGATATTCATGTGTAAAACTTTTGACTCAGGAGGGACTCGATACCACATCCCACTCTATCCGGGAGAGGGATCAACTGTTGACAGTTGGTTGTTGACAGATAGATGCGTTGTAGCGTTGGAAGGAGCGATGTCTAAACGGGGGTTAATAGTGCAATGGGTTAGAGTACACGCTCTTGGACAGAGTGAGATGTTGCTTGGAGTCTCGGCTGACGCAAAGGTTTTGCACATCACTCTACATCATTGAATATATTACAACATCATGCTACCGTTAAAGACGGTGGAATTTTAAAAAACTCGATTTGATCATTCGAAGATTTTGTTTTTTTTTTTTGTACCGGGAGATACTCTAGGTTCTTTGTTCCACTCCAATAGAACATGATTTCTTGTAGAAGTTTGTGATCTTTTTGTGCATATAAAACTGCTCTGTGCAAAGAAAACTCCGATGTGAAATGTAATTTTATTTTCGTTCTCACAGTACGCTATGAAAACCTCAAAAAAAGTTGAAGCGTAAAATTTGCTAAGATTTGAGCTGTCGAATGAGTTAAATGTAGACCAATAAAACGATCTTTAATCAAGCAGATTAGACAAGCCGATAGTGAAACATATTGTGATTTGAGCTGCTACAGCGTATCTCAAGGACCTTTTCATAAACAAGCAAAGCGTCGAAATTCTCGAGTAAGCTTTCGAACAATTACTCAATTCTAGATAAAAGACTCAAAGTTTTGTTTATACTCAAAATTGAAAGGATAAAGGATAAAACTCTCGGCGTTGATCAATCTCTGAGGGATGCGCCGTGCATTCGTCTTCAATTTTTGATTGTTTGAGGTAATTGAATTCATATCTGGCCTTTGCAATGACTCGCGGTGACCTCCCGTTGAACCGAGTAGGTGCTGTTTATCCTCCCAGACAAGTCTGGGCTAGTCTGGTACCAATTTACCGACCCCGGAAGGGTGGGCTCGGTAAGCCATGAGCGCGAGATCGAACCATTGACCTCGTGTGCGACGCAGAGCACCTTTAGCCACTGCGCCACATGCGCTCACTCAACATTATTTAATATAAATATTCGTGACATCATACCACCGTTAAAAATCTGATTAGATAGAAATGAGTTATAGTTAGAAGATATTTTTGTTGCTCAGACAATATATAACTCTCTCCATACCTAGATAATTGTTTCTTTCAACCTTCTGTTAGATAGCGGTCCTCTCTATTATATTGCACTATGATCAAAAAGGGAGCAGGTAGCGCTGTAGTAGTGATTCCGTTCGACACAGGCACAGTACATTCTCTACCCTCCGCTGAGCTCACCAAACATCTCATCCTACTGCAGTCGGAAACTTGAACCAGGCTTGTCTGGGCCCAATGTCATCAATCCACGTGGGAACATCGCTACACGGCTATCCCGTGGCTTCAGAGAGAATAAAAAAAAGCAGAATTTCACGATATTCGCATCGAACATGAAAAATCTCCACACTCGAAAGAAAGAATTCTTTTTATTTAACCGCTTTAGCGGTATTATGATGTTTCAAATATGCCAAATGATGTTGAGTGATGGGCAAAACTGTTACGCCAAGCGCGACTCGAACCCGTATTTCAGCCTTTTCGGGGGCACGTTCTTAACAAATTACACTAGCGACGCAGGTTTTGCTTTCACTTCTACGATACAACGTATCAGTCTGTCAGCAACGAACCGTCAACGGTTTCGCGTGGTCAGCGATATTGACATTAAGCCCGGTCACGCTGGCATATTGGGTATCTGTGACCTAAGAAAATTTTTTTTTATTTAACCGCTTTCAGCGGTGTTACAGTGCCACAAATAAACCTAATGATGTTGAGTGATGTGCAAAACTCAAGCACGCGTTCCCAGAAAAGTTGAAATGCGGGTTCGAGTTCCGCGCAACGTCAAAGTTTTGCACATCACTCAGCATAATCGGATATACATGTAACATCATACCATCGCTACAAAGCGATTAAATGAAAAGAATTCTTGTCTCTAACCTTTCGAGGATCAGCGTGATAGACTGGCGGCGTCGTGTCCGTCACCTGCGTAAGACAAGCGTCTCCGCATGTCTGCGCATGCGTGTCTGCTTATTTTCCAACGAGACGCGGCGCAGCCATTACAATAACTGAGTGAGATTTTTTAATATATACCCACTGATATAGAGAGATGTGCAAAACTTTCGCGTCAGGCGGGATTAGAACCCGTACCTTACTCTTCCCGGGAATGCGTGCTCTATTCGTTACACTACTGACTCCCATTTTGCACATCGCTCTTTCTACGCTACAGCGCACCTATCTGTTAGCCGCCAGCCGTCAACGCCCTGGCTCGGGTAGTCGGTCTTGATATTGAACCCAGTCACGCTGACAGATATTGGGTATTACAGATCAAATGATATTCTTCTTAATTTACCGCTTATAGCGGTGGTATGACGTTATAATATATACCCACTGATGTAACGGATAGAGCAAGCATTCCCGGAAAGAGTGAGATGCGCGTTCTAGTCCCGCCTGACGCGAAAGTTTTGCACATCACTCTACATCAATTGGTATATATTATAACATCATACCATTACTATAAGCGATAAATTAGGAAGAATAACATTTGAGTGAGATTTGACGTCGCGTGGTGAGCATCAAAATTGCTCTCATAGTCCTCAAAGGGTTAACATGTATATCCCATATCTGTTAGCATAACTGGGTTAAATGTCGATATCGACTACGATGCCAGGCCGTTGGCGGTTAGTTGCTGACAGATTGAGTGATGGTAAAACAGACGTCAGTAGTGCAACGGTTCGAGCCCGCGCCCGCGAGAAATTTCTTGGATGATGGATGCGAGGAAACGAATTGAATGCGGAAAGTGCTGGAATCCGCATGGTAGATATGAACAGAGACCATAAAAGGATAAAGGATAAAGCTCTCGGCGTTGATTGATAACCAGGATTTGTGCCATGCATTCATCTTCGTCAAGCATAGTTTGGGGCGACTAAATGTGATTGTGGCCTTTACAATGACTCGCTGTGGCCCACCGATGTATCAAGTTATTGCTGATATCCTCTCGCATAAGCGTCGCACCAATTCGCCGACCCCAGGGTGACGCGAAGGTTGATAAGTCTTAGGCGCGCTATTGAACCAACGACCACTTGTGTGTGGCAAGCACCTCCAACCACTACGCCTCAGGCGATGTATCAGATGTGCCATATAGAACATACATAAATGTTATAAATATAGCTCATTAGAAGACGTCACCTGGAAAATCACATCCTGTCTACGTGAACTCTGTCAGAATTCACATCCACAGAGTCTGAAGTTGAACAGAGTCGGACTGCCGTTATTGATCAACGTTCGAAGCGCGGTGATCTACTTAGGGCGTAGTTGTTTGGAACTCAGTCGACAGCACCCGCGTTGCAGATCCGCCGCCAAGCGCGGCTGGAACCGCGGCGTCCACTACAATGACGCGGCAGACAGAACTCCAATGGCTACCTGGAGAGCTGGAGCCGCGGCGTCCACTTCAATGACGCGGTGAACTCCAATGGCTATTCGAAGATCTAGCCGCTGCCGACTGACATCGTGTCACTCCCAACTACGAATAAACAATCCCTATATTTTCTCTTTTTGTAAAATAAAATAAGCTACCATTTTGCCGACCCCAGAAGGACCGAACACTTGCCGAGCCTCGAGCGCGGGACAGAACCACCGACCCTGCGTGTGTAGCTGGGCTGTAGCTCTAACCACCACGCCACACGCGGCGAATCAGATGTCTCATATAATAAAATTAATACAACCCAATATAAGAGTCAACTAGAAAGTAACATCTTGTCTATGTGCACTCCAAACGCATTTACATCCAAGGCAATCTGAAGTTGAATCTTGCTGGACGATCGTTATTGATCGACATTCGACGCGTGTTGATCTACCCCACGAGCAGTTGCGATGTGTTTTGATCTACCGAGGGCGGTCGTCCAAGACTCCCTAGCTGACCTCACTATCATTGCAGATCCACCGGCAACGCGGTGCTAGAGCCGCGGCGTCCACTTTGACGATTGAGGTGAGCGCCAGTAGAAGATCCCAGCCAACGTCGCATCGTTTCCAAGTATGAGCCAAACAATCTCTATATCTTTTCTTTTTGCAAAATAAAATAAACTGACATTTTGCCGCTCCCGGAGGGATGGGAGATCTTGTTAAGCGTGAGCGCGAGATCGAACCATCGACCGCGTATGTTGCAAGGCACCTCTAGACACTGCACCAATCCCTAGTGATAAGCAAAATAACCTTCTTATTTCCTTATTTTGCTCTTTAACGCCGTCCAACCAACGAAAACATCTGCTCGTTTACCGAGCGCCCGACCCACCCTCAAAGCGTCGCGACACTTACCGTCAGGCTATCCATTGTGTCGTTCTCCGCAATTGCACTACCACCGAGCTACAGTAATACCGTCGGCTTGTGATAATTCTTCTTATCTAACTGGATGACAATAAAAACAACAACATTTCATTCTTCTCCTCATCTCTCTGGTTAGTTCATTTGTCGTCCTTGCTTGGCCGAGAGCGGTTCGTGTCTTTGATCTCCAAAAATCGATATCTCTCTGGAGTTCTCGACTCTTTTGAACATCGATAAAAATTGATCATTTAGGATTTAATCTTGTTTTCTCTAAACTCTTACTGGATACTGAGGTTTTAGTCAAATAATAGCACCTGTTTGACCATTGGCTCTTATTTATTGCTTTCAGACTTTGTAAATTTCGCGTGAATTAAAATTCACAAGAAACCAGCTTACAATTCGACAGGAGTTGATAGGATACGAAGGATACAATGGTGAGTCTTCTGCTTGAAACTTCGTATAGGTTTTTGTTTGGAAATGATCTCTATGAGAGAAATCAGATTCCCGAGGCACCGCCTTTTATCGCGCTCAGCGCTTTTCAGGCTAAATTTCTATGGAGGCTGGTCTTAGGCTTCTAACTTACCGCTCCCTTTATTGAAAGGAGTGTTCCACGAGCGGATTCTATAGCTTTTTTGTGGGCCCTAGACAAAAATTGGCATTCCAGGATCGTCTGGAAGCCCTGACAGACCTAGTTGCTGTTTAGGATCGTTTTACCATTTCCTAGTCACCCCCGTGTTTTCATGCGAAGTCGCAATCGGCGTTTTAGGCTTGCGATTTTTTGGAAGCTGACTAATAGATCTTTGAAAGCGGTTTTCTGGGAACTGCCTCCCTGGACTTTTTTCAAGGGAATTGCAGAATTGGAGACATTACCAGGATCTGATAGAATTTTGGTTCAATTCGGTTAGCGGGGAACGAATCAATATACAACCCTATTCGCTAGGCAAAAACTTTCATAAGGTTGTTAGTAATCATTCGATAGCTTGAATCTCTGGCTAGCGCGGTACGTGGTCGGTTTTTAAAAAGTCTTTCTTCAAAGCTGCAAAGAAAGGAAAACATTTGTGTTTGTTTTTGACTTTTCATTTGTCCCCTAAAACCGTATAGAACCTGGTGGTTTTTCCACTTGACCACTTGACGCGGAATGTAACTTATCCGATGTCGATTCTCTATAATAGCGGGGACGAGTTGCCTAGAGCCATGTGCTACTGATAAGGCTTGCGAGAAAGCCGAAATATGCGTTTGGCACCCGAGGCACCATACCAGCTCTGGAAGGCTTAAGAAGATTCTGTTCGACTAAATTGAGTTTTTAAGCGAGATCTCAATTAGCCTTTTGAGGGTTTTGATATTACCACGAACGTTTGGAAGCCCAGACGAGGCCAGGTGTAGCAAGGAATCGTTTGTTTTGATGCCTTAGAATGGATTAATTTGAGGGTGTCAGTAGACTTGTTAGTACTAGAAGCACAGACCCACCACGAGTGCACAGTAAATAGACTAATGTAGGCTTAAATTCACCGGTCCTGAGATGGTGGCTTAATTTTTCTATTTACCAAAACCACTAGGTTTGAATCGTTTTAGGTAAAATTGAGGATTTATGAAAATAAATCCAGATTTAGAAGAGAAGCTAGTCAAAGAGGTGTAATAGTAGTCTTTCGATCTCTATTATTCTCAGAGCGACAGTGAAGAGGACGTGTCTGTTTCTGGATCAGAAGTCGATGACGAGGAAATCGAAGTAGAAATGGGAGACGAAGACGTCCATGCCAGTGATGGTGATATCTTTTTTTACTTGAACAACTACTGAATATTTCTTGATATTATATTGCTTCTTTTGACTTGTCTTCAGCGATTAAGGATTTTTGTTGTGAAAAAAAATAGTTTGTTTTTCCACTTCTAACAATATAAAGTAAATTTTCGACG
This sequence comes from Parelaphostrongylus tenuis, assembly GCA_019055375.1. NCBI lineage: Eukaryota > Metazoa > Nematoda > Chromadorea > Rhabditida > Metastrongylidae > Parelaphostrongylus > Parelaphostrongylus tenuis. The sequence goes on along the minus strand of JAHQIW010004527.1, from coordinate 26,077 downwards.
ACTTGGTGTCGTTATCTTGAGAGTGGCTTCGGATAGCGCTCGTATTCCTATTCAAGAGTTCAGACTTTTAGTATGGACTGTTGGCTCCCTCCGCTTTCTAACTCTTTTTTCCTAGTTACTAGACATTATGTTGATATTTCGATCAAGGAAGAATGAGATCAGTTTTGATGCGATTGGTAAGAAACGACCAAACAAAAGTCTTTTGAGAGCCAATTTGATCATCTCCGATATTCGGCCGCTTCACCTTTGATTTGAGCTTCTCGATTCTAGTTAGCTTAGAAAGTGTATCTAGCAATTTAATGCTGCTATTTTGTACCTAAAGGATTTCTTTTATTGTCCACCACAAATGAATATACGGACTGTTACAATCCTGGTTACACATGATCCCAAAAGGGTGATTTCTCGTTTATTGGTTTGATATTTTCTTATGATAGAGATTTCTTTTATCATTCTTTGATGTAACAATGGCTGAAAAGACTGTACCGAGAATTTGCAAACAAAATAATTTTGAAAAGTCTACGAAAAGTTACGCCAAGAGGCATATCGTCGGAAGCATGGTTTTAATTTTATTTGATACTATTCTATCGCAGTAAATTTTTCAGCCCTTTGGGGACAAGGTCTTTTTCGCTTTTTGAAGACTTCTGGAAATCTTTCCATAGTTTGAATCTCGGAAATTTATCAATGCATTGTTTCCTGAGAAGGTCTCGTCAATGCGGTGTAGCAGTGAAAATAAAATGGAGTTCCGCACTCGGCGCGCAGTTTTTGCTCGGCTAGGGTATCTGGGTTGAATTTCGCAACAGATGTCACCGAGGCGACTAAGGTTTGCGGATGGTCTTCTAACAAATCTCAAATAGTTCATAAATCTACACGATTCCGAAGCTTGATTTGGTTTTTGCAGAAGTCTTCGCAGATCGCTGGACGGGCTAGAAAAGTTTACGTCTAGCACTCCTGCGCTATTCAAGCCTAGGCCTAATAGCGGGTTTTTTTGGCAAAATAAAATGAAGTAAGATCCGTAGCCTATGGAACGATATCACAAAGTTATAGAATTTCAATATGGGAACTTTAGAGGTATCTTAGCCGAGGAAAAGATTTTCAAATCAGTAACGAAAGTATCTACGATATTGCACGCTGAGTGTGACACTCAATTTCGTTTACTATGCTACACAGCATCGAAAAGGTCTTTCCAGGATACCAGGCACTGTATCAGAATTGCCGAGATTTAAGGCATTGAAAAAGAACGAGGAAGGCTTGTCAGGAAAGGGTTGAAAAATGGATTGCGATAGCAGAATAGTACATATCCCAGTTGTGAGTATGCTTCTCATCACTTTGAAGTATCTTCTTCAAGAAATGGAAGGATCAACTACTGTGTAATACTTTACTAGAGGTTTTTACCAGAATCAGCAGTTAGTAAGTACGACACATCAGCAAGTTCATTGTTCAATGGCGTTCTTAGACGCTTCAAGCAAACGTGGAGAAAACTGTGTCTAAATAGTAGTTAGTACGCTACAAATAATTTTCTGATTAACCCTTTCGGGACCATGCACCCACCGCCTCTGAATCTTCAACTGGCAAGTCTGGAAGGCTTGGTCCACCTCCTCTGCATCTCTAAGCCCCAGCGTGCTGCGTCAATCATTGGCACGCTAGAGGTTAGAGATGCAGAAGCCGTAGCTTGACAGTCCCGAAAGAGCTGATGCCCTATAAAGGGATGATCTTTTCTTGTCATGTTGTTCCGCCTACTCAACAAAAAAAAATAGTTTCGGATGTCGAATCACACGGTTGCAAGTTGCCTATATTATGCCATGCACACGGTGGAATTACATCATTAACACTTCTCTGAATAAAAAGATAGAGCTCTCGACGGCGGTTAATTCTTGAGAGATCTGCTATCGATATCGTCAAGCATATTTAGAGGGTGTATGTAGCGCAGTGGTTAGGGAAGCCATGTGATGCAAACGTGGTTCTATGGATCGATCCCACCAATACCCACGGTTCACCAAGTATTTTATCCCTCCGGGATTGTCGAGTTTGTATCAAACTTGTGGGGAAGGATAGATACATTGACTTGATACATTGTTCGGTCGCAGCCAGTCATTGTGAAGGCCAGATATACTATCCAGTCACCTCGAATGATGCTTGTGGCATTTCCATAGGTCCATAATCTCACTGTCTGTGATTTTCTCTCACTTATCTTCCTCTGCCGGATGATCTGATGTAGTTTTATGATGCTTGAAAACTCAGGTGGTTTCAAAGTATGCTCGTGTTGTTCTCTACTCCCTTCAATACATTAGCTGCCTTCTGGTCATGAAGGCTACAACTCAATTTCCATCGGACGCCTAGATATTGTTTTGCACTTTTAAGTACAAACAGCTCAAAGGTACAATTAATACAAGCCTACTTGGTAGGTGGCCCTTTTGTCGACATTAGCAATTCTCCCTGCCTTTGTTCAGAACTTCACTTGCGCGTCTATTATCAACTTCCCCTCCCATGCCTCACGCGAACTGAATATCTTTGATTTTTGTAGGCTGTTCTTTTCCGAGCGATTCATTGTACAACCTTCTTCTTGGTGAGTTCTTTAGAGTTTATGTTATAGCCCTGCGAGTTCGAGGCTTGAAACTCTATGGCTATTTGTCGATTTGGTTCCTAACTTCTAACGGTGTTCGCCACGAGTTGATATGTAATCAGTCATGTAGACCCAGTTACACCCCTCCATGTAATTCTGTGTATTTCAGAACTTCGAGAGACGTGATAGTGTTGTAACCCTTTTATTACACTGGCGACCTAACCCATCCAGGCGTAGTTTGACCTCGCCCCTGACACCACATGGGTTCTCACACCTACGTTCCTTACAATTTCAAGAAAAAATGGATTCACATGTCTTTGACGGCATCTATAACGAATACGAAAATTTCCCCAGCAACAAGCGAGCCCACGCATAGGAAAATTTCAGCCTTTTGTGGGTGGTTGATGCAAGGGAACGAAAAGATTGCGAGTGGTGATATCCGAACAATGTCGGGTCATGTGGTAAATATTGGAAAATTCTGATCGGTCATGAAGATTTCAAATGGAATATGATATTTTGGAGGACGGTAACCGAGTGATTTATGCTCGGTGCGAGGTTGATTTCCCTCTCTCTAAAAATCTCCAGCAATAAATGAACGAACACCCTTGGGAGCGCCCCATCTTGGCAATCCTCAAAACTTCAAGGAGGTTCACCCGGTGTGTGCTCTACGACGTTTATGAAGAAGACGAAATCCTCGGGCAATGAATGTGAGGGGACGAATCGAATATCAGAAGTATTGAGATCTGCACTGTAAAGTGTGAAGATGGGTTTGTTCTTGCTTATTTTGACTGAACCTTTGGCATTCTTATGCCGAGTGACCTCTGTCGTCGTCGTGATGAGGTGGAAGTAGTGGACGGTATGACACGACAAGTTTAATTTTCTCTCCAGTGGTTTTTTTTTCAGGATACAAAATTTCCTTTCCTACACTTTTTGTAGTCAGCATCTTATCCATTGTGGATGTTGTGGGAGTGGTTTCCCATGGGATCTTTATAGTTTCTTATTATGGTGTGAGAGAGTATTGCTGTTGAAGAGAGTGTGGCTAGTGAAGAGAGTCAGATTTCTGGCAAAATCTCCTTGTCTGTTATGATAACTTCTAGGTGTTGATGGAACTCAAAGGATATCAAAGATGCCAGGTAGACATCTTAATGTTCCTTGTACAACTTACAAAATTTTCTTAAATATTAACTGTAGACGATGGCTTAGTAAAGAAGTTTCTTTTGCCTTTCCTACGGAGTTGTATATGAGCGAAAAACATCGGATTTCATGTATAGAAATGTATGGATTATTCATAAGATGTGAAAAGCACCCAATTACTGTTAGAGCGCAGAATAAAACCTATTTATTAGTGCAAATCTCAACAAAAAGTGCACAGATTTGAGCAAAAAACTGCCGCTGTAGTTGTAGTATGTGTGACCTCCATAGGTGTCATGGCAAGCACACAAAGGACTAGGCGTTGACGAAACGCCCATTTTCTTTCTTTTGAGCGCATAAGAGAACCAGTTTGCATGACGGAAATCCCAATAAAAATGGGCAAGTCCAACCTAAAGCTGCCGCACTAGTCGATGTGTTCTCCATAGGTGTCACGGAAACCTGCGAAAAACAAACGTCTCCTAATCTACGTAGTAGGTCGATTCGGTTTGGAAATATCTCGTTTACACAGACCAAGGCTACTATTGAATACGTCGTTCAGTGAATTCTGTGTTGTTTTAAGCAGAGCTATCAATTTTAGGCGATGAGAATGACATGGATGTTGGTTCGAATTCCTCATCCGTTAGGTGGTATCAGAAGGAAATCTGGCAGCTCACCAAGCTCCCGTACTATGATGATCTTGAAAGGCAGGCTAATGATACACTCGCCACAATCAAGGTATATATGTTTTAGTTTTTCTTCTCGGATACTCAAGGCTCTTTCCTCTTTTGATTGATCGGTATTTTCCGCGACTGTCAGATGCCATCTGTAGCAAATTGGTGGGCATATCTTTTGAATATCTAATTTTCCCCTTCAGTTAGTGGTCTTGATAGGTTATTTGGTGATCTTAATGGGGTAGTTTTGCCAAAACTGCAAGTTATGTTCGGTACAGGAATAAACAGAGCATCGGGGATGATTCAGACTGTGAGCAACGATAGCCATTCCTCCGCAGTTCTCTGAGGATACTATCGATTTTTGAACGTAAGTCGAAATGGACTTTTTAACGCTAGGATCTTTCAGACTGGTCTAGCCCACGCTATTCTGCTGAACGATCCTGTCACAGGACTTTTACACTGGGTCCCGGAGTTGGAACGGTTTGTCTCAAATTTTGTCTTCATTAGTCTTTCTGTTCAAGCTCTCTGTCTTGTTCAAGTTTGCCAAAAAAGCATATCAAGTGGGACCTGATTGTTTAGAAACTCTTTGACAATTTTTTCAAAGCTTCAAAAAACGTTGGCTGGATTATATTCAGATTCGGGGGTGTAACGTTTAACATACGCTTTCGGAAAGAGTGAGATCTGGGTTTGAATCCCGGCTGACGCAAACGTTTTTGCACAACACTTTACATTATTGGGTATCTAAACATCATAACACCGCAAGTAGCGGTCAGATAAAAATGACTTCTGATTGAGTATCAATACCCAATATCTGTTAAAATGAGTGGGTTCAATGTCGATAGAGACGGCCCTGCCAGACATACACGATTGGCTGTTGACAGATAGCGCGTTGTAGCGTAGAAAGAGTGCTGTGAGAAACGAGCGTCGGTGGTGTAACGGCTTAGCATACGCTCCCGGAAAGAGTGAGGTCTGGGTTCGAATTCCGGTTGACGCAGACGTTTTTGCTGAGCACTCTACGTTATTGGGTATATTCAGATACATTGACTATCATGGCCGTCGTTTGAATAAAGACGATCATATTCTTTTTGTACGTCTTCTAAACTGCTTGGTCACAAAAGGAAACACATTCAAAGATGTCAAAATTGCAATGCATTGTCTCAACAAGTTGCTTAGGTATGTGACATATTGTGATTTGGTAGAAATAATCAAAATCCTTAGTTTTTCTTCTTTTTTTACTATTTTGACGTTTAGCAAGCGTGATTTTATTCTACGTGGTGATGTGGAAATTGACTGGCGACCATTGCTCGAGCTATACGTTGAAGTGTCGTATAAGAATCTCGAGGTTCGTTCAATATACGATGCAGCCAGTATATGGCATAATACTACTTGTCAAGATCGTCGATGAATTGTGACCAAGAATTTGTTGAGACAATTTTCTGACGGGACTTGTGTGGTACAATGGCCGTTAGAGGTCCCTGCGATGTACACATGGTTGGACAGTTCGATCCTTGAGCACCCAAGGCTCACCAAGTCTTCATCCCTCTAGGATCAGCGAACTGGTATCATACTTGTCTGGGAGTATGGCAGCAGTGACTTGATACATGGTGGACCTGTGCGAGTCCATTGTAAAGGCTAGATTTGCATGCAGTCATTCGGAATGATAAAGTCACTTCGAAGGATATTTGATTAAGTCTATTGCATGACGCGTCTCCTAAGGATTGGTCAGCGCCGAGTGCTTCATCCTTTCTATCGTACTTACTTCTGTGATTTGTGTTTTGTGTTATTTGACAATTCGGCGATTAAAGCTACAGAGATAAAGCCTCGGCATTGAGTAAGTTCCAAAGGATACGCCATGCATTTGACTTCATCTAGCATCATTTGAGATAACTGAATACGTGTGTGACTTTTACAATGATTCGTGACTTTCATCGATCCCGAAGGGATGGAAGACTAAGTGAACCATGGGCTCGGGATCAAATTGACGACAACATCGACTGGATGACCACGTGTGTGTCGTAAAATAACCCTGTCAAAAGTACCACACGCACTCCTTAGTGACTGTTTAGAGATATGTCTTTTCAGGAAGATGGCATATTTCTCATGCCAGATGGATTCAGAGCTGAGTTACAAGCCTACGTTTCACACGCACGGAGATACTTTTCAGATGATGCGCCTCAGCAGATACTCGACGAGGTACAGTGCGTTACCATGTTGCGTTCCAATCAGAATTCTGACTAGCAATTTTAGGTGACCTTACGAAGGGCAAACAGTCAATTCAAAATTTCAGCAGTCTTTTTTTTGTACAATGTTCTTTGTCGCGACCCATTTTTCGAGTCTTTGGGGCAAGACCTCTTTACTTTTCCCTAGAACTTTCAGTATTCCTTAAATAGCTTGGGTCTCGGAGATTTCAATGCTAAGGTAGTTTTCTTGACTAGAATCTTCCTCAGAGCGCTGTAGCAGCGAGAATAAGATGACGTTTCACACTCAACGCGCATGTTTTACTCGTCTAGCGTTTGTCAGTCGTCTTATAGGAAAGTTTCAGTGTTACTTCAAAGATCAAATTCTTGAAATTTTGCAATTAGGTTTGGTATTGTAGAGATCTTAAGGCGCCGGAAGAGCGAAAGAACGTTTTGCACTCTTGGGCTAAGGTTTGGTAGCGGATTTGATTGACAATATGTAATGAAAGAACTATAGAACACGCGTTTTTTTTTTGAATTTCAATACAGAATGTTTGGAATTCTTTCGAAACGGAAAAAACTTCTCAGTTAAATAACAAAGATTGCTCCCCTTCGAAGTGGGGCGCCATTCTGAATATGCGGATAATGCGCACCGAAGGGGAAAGATCGTTTTATTTTTAGTGCTTCAACGTAATCAAAAAGGTTTTTGAATAATGAAGTGCCCTTTCAAAATCACCGAGATTTAAGCTATCGAATGACTACCAGAAGTCTAACAAAAGAGCAAGATATTGTCCCCCAAAGAGTTCAAAAATGAGTAGCAATAGCGGATTATCAGCTTTTATTCTAGTGATATCAAAGTGTTCAGCTTCGTCCATTGATGTGTATTTGGGACGAGGCAGTTGTACGAGCTTGGCGGATGTTAGAGCTCTTTATGCCAATGAATCTGCCTGCTGAACGGCAGCTAACTCATGGTATCTTCTTCTTATGTGACTCTGGATGATACTTGGAGTGTTCTGTCGACTTTGAATTGCACTGGGAATCCATTTTGTCATAAATTTGACTCCTTATTTTAAGGTAGCGCATTGTGGCTTGATGAGGCTTGGCACTGGTTTGTCACAGTTGAAAACAACAGCTTAATTGAGACATCGATTCTCAAAATGTTTGTAAGGTAAGTTTAGTACTCTTCAGGTTTATTGTGAATCCAAGAGGTCAGGAAATCCAGTTCAGAGAGATTTCTTGTTGTTTTGTTTGCACCATTTTCGATTTATTTCTATATTTTTTCAGATTGGCTACTGAATGCCCAGGCTCTGTCAATTGGTGCGATAAACTTGATGTAATTTTCACAAAGGTCTGTTCAATATATAATGGAAAGTGTTGCTGTATTCGTTAATATCATATGGGGAATATCAGCTTCTCATAATTTTGTTCATTCAAATTCGATAATATTGAATGAATTGCAAAACTTTGAATTGGTGCGGGAGACGGACCTGCGTCTCACTCACACCTGGAAAGAGCAAGACGTAGGTTCGATTCCTGCAGGAGATTCGAAGTTTTGCACATCACTCTGCGCTATCGGATACATAGTTATAGCATCGTATTAGTGTTGAGCAGCGATTGAGTAAAAGACTGTTTATTTATTTATTTTAGCTAATTCGTTCGCTTTCGCCTTGGTAACGTCGTAGGTCTCTGCCAGCAGTTCAATCTTGAAGCAGCATCGAGCTTTATCGCTTTTGCAATGGGTACTCTGTGCCATGAAAAGTACTTCACGTTTTCTGCTTATTTATCTGTTTTTGCCATATCTTTTGCCCTTTTTCTAACCACTTAATGGTTTATGTAATTATAATTTTCTTCAGGTTAATGCATAATTTGGGGTCGGTATTCCGTCTCATCGAGTCATATTTGCACCCATCAAATCATGGAATGCATACTCAGCATCTTCTTGTGTTTATGAATAAGTATGTTTCAGTTTCTATGAACCTTCAACTTTTCAGGGCGGCGTGTGCAGTAAACTGTACACGCGTCTTTAGTAGTTTTTCTTTCGTTAACAGTAGTCGTTGCATAGCTTGAAAACGACAGTTTGTGTACATTTATGTTTTGAACAGGTCTTTAGTACGGTGTAGCAACGAAAAGAAGTGAGCTTCACTTGTGGCCTGCGTCCTATTCTCGGCTCTCGTTTGTGCTTGACTTATCGCTGGACTTTTAGTAGGAATTCGATAGCTTAACGCTCTTTGATCGTGGAACGTTTAGGAACGGAAGGAGATTACGTTCTGCTCTTGGCGATATACGCAATGAGAGCATATGAGGCTGTAGAGGAAATCATTGTATCAGAGTAGTCGGAAGAAATCTAAAAATTCTTTGAAGGCAAAAAAAATCCTCAGCTAACAACGAAAATGGGACATCGCTTGTCAATCTGCCTGCGCTTAGCAATCAACTGTTGTCCCCGATGTGGTCCCTTGTTGTTTTTCTTACGTGGTCTTTTGTTTTTTCCCAATTGTTATTGGTTTTGAAATCTAGCAACGGTGTTTCCTGCTTGTAGATAGTGCCAAATAGTGACTATGACAACTGGGAAGCTTGACTTTACACTTAAAATTATCAAAATTTATACCAGACCTTTCACTGTCTTTCTTTCAGACTCTCGCATAGCGTTTTGACTCGTGTGAAACGAGAGCGCATGGAGAAAGCTTCAAGTAAACCGAGAACTTACGTAAAGGTTGGAATAAATGTGATTCTCTTCTCCGATAGACGTAGTGGATTAAGGATTCATGCTTGTTTTCAGATTCCTGCTTCAATGCGACTCTCACAGAGCAATCTCGATCAGTTTGTGACTCAAATGCTGCCGTGTATGAAGCTGGCGATGTTTTCTAAAGCGCGAAACGAGTATGTCTTGAATATATTAGTTTTTTTTTCTCAACTGTAGTAGCATAAGGTCACATCAAACACACTGATTGGAGGTACCTCGCAGCATACACATGGTTATTGACTCTGTCTCACCCCACGGACATACCAGCCCCATTCCCACAGTGTTGATAGATTGGAATCAGACGTACCCAAAAGTGCGGCAGCACTGTTTCAATCTATTGGTGGGCAACCACAAGTCACTGTAAGGGCCAGAAATGCATTCATTTACCTCTAACCATGCGTAATGAATAAGGGCATATCTTTGGAGATTGATCAACACTGAACGCTTCAGGCTTCATCCTTTTCTAGTAGTTTCAGTGTTCATGTTATATTATTATTGAATTGATTCAGATTCGTCGCTCCTATTGTCAAGTGTTGTTGCAGCATCAGTCCTAAAATTGTGCTGCCAGCTGTACTAGACATGTGAGTTTTATCGCTCGTCATCTTTTATTAGGAAGCGTGTGGCCGATTGGCCAGTGACGCCCGACGTGGCTTGACCTGGGGATGATATTTCACCCAAACATTCCTCGACAATCAGTATGGAACACCATCCTGGCTACCCTGGAACTGCAAGGAGGCGTGCTCAATTAGTATTCTACGACGTTCGTGGAGAAGATCAGTCCTTAAGCATGAGAAGAGACAAATCGAATGTTCGAGGCACTGGGACTTCGTACACTATAGATAACACTGTGACGAGGATTGAATAAAGTAATTAAAAAAGAAGGACTTGCTTCGTTAAGATCTCTATAAGCATCAAAATATGAATATGGACTCAGTTTTGCTGATCAAGGCCATATTTCCACACATTCATGATTTACTGGAACCTCAAACGGAAGTTGCATGCACCCCCGGTGTGAGTGGTATGTGGTTTCAGCTCCCGCCTGAGATCCAAGAAGTTTCGCAGATCACTCAGCATCTTATCCTTGATCACCTCGTATATCTAGTTCTTGTTTTAGCGTTTATCCAGCATTGGAAACTCTTACTGAGCCGCATCGTTTACTTCAAGCTCTACAAGTGCTCGTGGCTGTGGCTCCAATGCTCGCCAAGGACCAGCCAGATAAAGACGGAAAGACATTTCGGTAGGAAGGTCCCTTTTTTGTTTGAAATACTGATATTTGATGGTGTTGCCAGGTATTGCACTATACTACAATTTGCCGGTTGTTAATTTCAAGTGCTTTACGTTTTTTTTTTTCTCGAAATCTCTTCTTACGTATTGGAAAAAGGCGAGAAATTCAAGATTGAGTCTTTTTTCCAATGAGTGAATGAGGGTGAGTTGAGGGTCATCTCTATTTAGTATAGGAGATGTAAATCGCAGTACAGTTCGGTCATCAAAGTCCATTTTTTCCAACTCTTTAGGGACATCGCTTTTTGCGCTTCTAACCAGACTTTTAATAGTTTTTCGATAGCTTAAATCTTAGCAATCCCAACACTATGCATATCTATTGAAAGACCTTTTATTGCGATGTAGCAGCAGAAATGAAGTTAAATTGTGTAAATGGCTGTAGGTGAGATTGCAATATTGTTAGCAAACGGCACCGAGGCAGCTAGTGTTTGTAGAAGGTTTCTAGTAGACTTTTTGTCAAAACGTAGAAGAGAGTTCCTCTACAATTCGAGTACGGGACACCCAGAGATTTTACAATATAGGAAAGAGTTTTGAATAAATAACGAAATTGCGCGCGATAATGAGCATTGAGTGTGAAACTCGATTCTAATTTCGCTGCTCGGCGTACTGAGAAGACATTTTCAGAACTAACTTCGGACCTAAAATTTCCAGATCTAAGCTGTCGAATGATTACTAAAAAAGTGCTAGATCCTGGAGCCTAAAACTGTCAAAAATTGAATTGTGATAACCGGATTGTACTGAATGGCTTTAAGAAGTTCACCATTAGGAAAGGTTGTACCAATCCGCTGTTTATCTAGGCCTTAAATTTTTTTCCTTTTTTTTCTTTTTTTTTTGAATGTGGCGGAGCACTTCTGATGTCTTCAGGATTCACGCTATCAATCTAATGAATTCCCTGCTTCCTGGTTTGGACCAGAATGATATGGGTAAATGTCTGACTACATTCCAGGTGTGTTTCAGATCAAATCGTTCATCTTATATCAACTCCTTGAATGGTGTTCTTCCAGATTGTTGGCGTCTTGGTGAACTTGATTCCACTGGTAGACTGTTCCGAGGCAATTCACCTTCGCTCGGATTTAACTGATGACGAGAAAGAGTTATGCTCTGCGACGGCTAATTTCGAAAGCATCATTGCTATGTTTATGGACAAGTGAGTTTTTATTCTTTTTGGAAACAAAAAAGAGTATTGAGTGGTTTGCAGAATACTCGATCTCCAGTAAGTAGTAGGTAGTTGAACACACGTTTCACCCATACCGGGAGCGTGTGCTATCACAGCACCATCGTGGCCACTGTTTTGCCACCACTCTTTCTCAGATATAACAAACAAGAATGGATCACCACCCCTAACAATTTTTAAGCGAAGAAGAGTAGCCCGAAAAAATTGCTATTGGGTCCAAATCTAATATTTCCATAGCTTTATTACAATAAAATTTAAGATTGCTATCAATGATGGTCGAATACGGTGAGGCAGCGGCTTTCAGTGGTTCACATACCAATATCAATGCTAAAACAAGAGCGAATGTGGATGATCACATTCTACACAGGTACCGTTTCATTTTTCATACTTCTTTTTGTGTTTTTCTTCAAAAAGCGCGTCTAGCACAGTGGTTGGAGTGCTCTACAATGCACACATGGTCGATGGTGCAATCCTAGGCTCATGTCTCATCCTGTGCATAGACTAATAATTAGATCTGTGTGGGAAGATAGCAGCATTGACTTGATACACTAGGAGGCCACCGTAGGCCATTCTAAAGGCCATACGTGCATCTAGTCACCTTGAACGATGCTTGATGAGTTCGGATGCATAGCGCATTTCTCAGGGATTGATCGACGCTAAGAGCTCAAAATTTTTAGCTTTTATCGGTTTTTGTTGTCAGACGAGCATGAAGGCATCAACTAATTTTGTGCCTGGTTTAGCTCAAAAAAAGGTGTTAAATCTTTAACCAAGTTTGTGAGGAAGTTTTACTTTCAGAGGCACTATATCGGTATTCAAAGGAATTTGTCGCAATTCGAGCACAGAACTCTATAAGGTGGTCTATAGAAAATTATTTTTTATCATAGTTAATTTTTCTTTCAGAATGTCTTAATCTTCTTATTAACTAAGTCTTTGGAAATCTTGGGAGCCTGTAAGGGTGATGCTTGAAAAATTTTTCATTTTTTCAGGTGGCTGTGGATCGCTTATACAACTTTCTTTGTGAGCACATATTTGATTGCAAAACGGTGTCAACAGCGGTATCGGATATGGTGTTCGTTGCAGTGAAGGTAAAGATGTGTAACAGCTGATTTGATTCCTATGTTTGATTCCATGTGTGCCGCGTTGATTTTTTTGCCGACACGCGGCGCGGTCGAGCGACGGGCGTTCCAACGGCAATGGTGTAGTTTTTCTAGTGAAAGTTAGACTTGTCGTTCTTAGAAGAGGATTTTTTAATTGGTAGAAGATAGCGTATAGCTGAAGAGACTATAGAAAGCTATCAGTAGGAACAAGATGAGTGCTAACTAGTAAACAATAGTAGGAGTATTCTTCATGAAAAGTGATGCTGCTCACTGCGTAGGAATTTACACTCTGTGATGATAATGGAAAATGTCGATCCTTTTCTGGAGTAGATGATGAAAGAATAATAAATTAAGTCCCAGATTTGTGTCGGGGCGTAAACCTGTTACAGTGAACGCTGCTGAGCCGAGACGCGGTGCGGCTATCCATGGAATGAAAGTGGCTCACGCGGTGCCCAACGTGTTATCTATAATATTAAAGATATTGTTGTCATCGGTGTAGCTGCCAGGATATCGTCACATGTTTAACATTATATACCTGATAATTTGAGTCAAATGCAAGACTGTGAGCCTCGTGTGGAACCACCTTCCACCCTTTCAGGGGCACGTGTTTACCACTGCACTACCGGGGCTCCTGCTCGTATATACTCTACTTACTTTGTTGTTATTTTGTTTGCCAATCAACTACTTTTCTTAGATGTATCCCACTATATCGTTCATGCGATTCTTCTCGCTGATCAAAAAGAAGTTAGAGCAGTGCATTAGCGGTACGTAAAGTTTTTTCTACCTGAATATATTCTATTATTCTGTTGTATCTTATTAATCGTGGCTTTCATACTCTTGTTTCAGTGGAAACATATTCTGAGGAGAAGGTCGATTTCCAAGTCATATGGTGGCTATCGATGGCTGATCGAGTTTTGAAGGTTTGTCGTGGTTTTGAGGACGTTGCCCACGGACTTATTCTTCTCAAGTAAACTTGTTATAATAATGTGCAAGGTTTTAAGGCCCCAGCCAATCATCTGCTCGAAAATTGGTCAGCAATTCGTCAGTTACTCGAATTAGTCTTGCCACTCAAGAAGTGCACGCTAGCTACTGCAGTAAGTGCTTTTTTTACGTTTGATTGTTGTGTGAGGTCGTTTATCGCACTGTTCTCAAGGCATAGCGCTGTTGAATGAGCGACCATGCTAAGAAAGAAGCATTGGATGTTCTGTCGAGGGCAGATGTCCAGATACCCCTGCATGGAGCGTTTTTCAACGTTCAACGTGTTGTAGATAGATTTCGAGACAACGTGGATTTCAGGCAGAAGTTTACGTGGTTTATCTGTAGAAGTGTCATGGGTTCGAAGGCCATTGTAGGTGGAAAGTGATTGAAAAGATATCTGTCTTTATGGGTGGGAGTGGACTACCAATGTCAAAGGTGCTGTCCCGCATATAAGCCTGGTAACGGTTTTGACGGCTCTGAAAGGATAGGAGCCAGCCATTTTAACATCCAGAAAAGCCAACAATACTGTGCTGTCTAATAGTCTATGAAGGAATTCTGACTTAGAGTGGCACAAACTTTCGTAGAAATATTGCCTTTTGTCCCTGATTTTTGTGTTCCGAAGAATCAGTCTATTGATAGAGACGAAATCTACAAGATGGGATATTCTTTCTAAAATTCGATTCCAGAAATGCACTGCTATCTTGGAAAGTGTGTTGGAAGGCCTTTGCAGTATCTACCTTCTTGAATCACCTACTCGTAGGGCAAATGCTGATAAGAGTCTCGAAGGAAACGTTAGCGATACGAGTATGTTGCTTTATTTCACGTTCTTTTTCTGAGCTTTGCTGCTGGAGTGATCTAAGGTGTTCTAAATTCTCGAAGACGAAATTCTGTGGAGTTTTGAGATATCGCGAAATTCCATCTTTGTTTACCTATGAGAGTATTTCTCGCAACTTTTGCTGATCACCTTTTGCTTATAAAGAATGTCATACAAGACGAAGCAGCTTAATTCACTCCTTAGTCTCAAAGATTGGCATTTTTCAGCATTGGTCTGCAACGATTGACAAGAAAACATGGGATCCTCAGTGGTACGTTGACTGCTGACTCCTTTCGGAGCAATAGTGAACAGTGCTCCCTACCTCTTTATATTTAGGCATGTCCCATCCCAAGAAGATATAAATCGTGCAGCCGAACTATTTCGTGATTTTGTGTTACCCCCATTGCAAGCGTTGGCCAACCCATATGGGATGGATAAGTAGGTTTTGCGAATGTTCAAGTCTTCTTTCCAGTTTAGATGATTTGGCTTGTTATGATCTTGAATCCAATACATTGAGTGATATGCATAATTTTTGAATCTTGGACAGGATTCAAATTCGCATCTCACCCTTTCTGGAGCGAGTTTGAAAGAATTTCAACAGAACAGGAAGATCGGTACTACAAGAGGTTAGCACGCGCTACCGGAAAGGGTGAGATGCGGGTTCATTCCCGTTGAAGGTTCAAAGCTTTGCACATCACTCAATATCACTGGACTTGTAGCATTATACCATCGCTAAAAAGTGGTTGAAAGATTTCTTGTTCATTACATCTTTAGCTTTCCTTAGTCGTTTGACTACCGAGGACCCAATCTGGGCATGTCTAATTTGTAAGGGCTCTACCTCCTTTTCTGCACCTCTAACCTCAGCGTGGCAATCACTTTTTGTATCACTCCTCTCTGCCATTGACAATCGTCCATCCGGAAAATGTTGCTGATTCGATTCCTTACCACAACACCCCAGCGTAGTTTTTTTGGTGTTATCTATTTGTTTCACTTCAATATGCTCGAATCACTGACAGACCAAATCATAGCACATCTCATATGGTTACACCGTGATATAAAGTATTAATAAATATAACTTATTTAACACCATTTATTCAACAACCTGCATCCTATAACACGTAATATATCTATATATGACATAAATGATGATAAATAAACTATATACATTGATCGCTTATGTTACAGTGTTTCTATATGAGATATGGTGAAATGTTGTGTCAGTAATTCGCGCACATTGTTATGAAAACAAAAAGATAACACCGAAAAAACTATAGTGGGATGTTGCGGTAGGGAATCGAACCAGCATACCTCTTTCCGGATGAATGACTGCTAGTAGCAAAGAGGAGTGAGACAGACAGTGATTTCACGCTGATGTTAGAGATGCGGAGGAGGAGGTATAACCGTTGTCACGCTGGGCAGAGAAGGTGGAACCGTTCTTACGCTGAAGTAGAAGAGGTGAAGTCCTTACCCGCTTGGGTGAGAGCCCTTGCCAGTTGGACACGCTCAGGTTGCGTCTTCGGAAGTCGGACAGTTGAAACGGATGCCACATTTTATGCTTTATAGGAGAGAAGTTATGCATCACATTATGCTAATACGAAATGCGGTATTGGGTGCATCGGCTTCGTTACCGTTTTTCGAGGGTCCCAACCTTGGCTTGGAAGACTCACTATCGCTGGGAGCACTTGAACATCCCATAGCACGTCCAACTACCGCTCCTGGTAGGTCTATTTAGAATGGAATTCAAGCAAAAAGACCAAATTGTTAGGTATTGGTCTCTTTTTCGTCATTGAAATGTGTGGCTTTGCGACCTGAGCGCGAAATTGGACGCTTCGTAGCTGAGGAAAACCCTTGCTATCTTGAATTTTGTTGGTTTGATTCGAAATTTCTTGGTGACGAAGCTGTTCTTTTCTTTAGTTCTTATGTTGAATGGGGAAAGTGTTCGAGATGTGGTACTGAAGAGTGTGCGACCGTTGTTGGACTATCTGCTCAAACAGTCTGAAGATGACGTGAAGTCCATCCAACAAGTTGCTATGCTCCTAAATACACTTGCTTCCTGCCGTGGATTAACCTCAGTAAGCCATTTTCCTAAAATTATAAATGACTTTATGGCTGAGTTGGACTTAAAAATGTTCGATTAAGGAGTTATTCGTCACGTCAGTGTTGAGTTATCGCACAACAAAAGCGATTCTTAGTGATGAAATAGTTGGCAATCGTGGAAACATTGAAATGCTCTCCGAAGAATATCTGTTGCTCATGCATAAGGTTTGAAATTTTTTCTCGGCTTTAGATTTCTAAGGAAAGTTGCACTTTTGTCTTTGACCCTACCGGTACCGACGTTGACAGCAAGCGGCGTTGCGTTATCGCTCGTGCAGCAATCGGCGCGATCGACGTTCAGGTGCTGCCTGCGTGCCTTGCCCCGAAACACGACGTCACTATTACAGTAGCTAGGCGAGGCACGACGTCGCGCGCGTTGGTGTGGATTGTATCGAGCGGTACTGAAAGGGTTTCCAGAGGGGATTTTGTGATCAGCGAAAGATAGAAGATCAATGGGGAGTCTTTGATTTTTTATCGCTGGTAGGAGCAGCACCAATGCTTTCTGATGAACAATTAAACAATCAGTTGATCGTCAAAATGATTACTTGTCAAGAAAGAAATTTATGTTATACGCTGCAACTGTTCATCATGGTTTTTTTCGGAAGTGTTTGTTATCACCTTTTTGGATTTGCTGTAAATTGCTTGCCGCTAATAGTTAAAAGTTCCTTACAGAGTATCTGAGAGCTGCTAATCGTAGATGCTGTAAGATGATCAGATAAGTAGGATAAGATCAAGAATTGTCAATCAAGTTTATCAGATACGTACCAGAATCGTATGGGGTGCGCACCTATAACGTAAGCCCCAGTAATCGGAGAGGCGCCGCCTCAAGCAGTGTCCTAAGTAGGGGTCATGCGTTACCGAAGGGGTTTATGCTCTAATAATACACGGGGTAAAAAAGCATTGATAAGAACAGCTGGGTCTTAATATCGTAGAATTCTAGTGAAATTCTGTGATAAGTATAAGGATATGCTAGAGAGAAATGACTGCGCCAAATGGAGTAATCGAAAGATTAATGGCATTGAAATCAATTGTCTAATCTGTCTCTCAGCAGACGCATTGACGTCAGTACAAACTGTCGTAATTGTGGTGTTAATTTCGGGATAATTATATTCTTTTTTCTTACAATATGTTGTATGCTGCGTATATTATAGAAGCGAAATGTAACGCAATGTGGATATTTGTGCAAACCTCAACATATCGAAATTCTCCATATGCTTGTGAAGATTGGAACAAGCACTTACAGTCAGGTTAGATCACTTTCATTCGTTTGTCCATGGGTTTTTATGGACTGTGGACTATGGTTTGCTAGTCGTTATGGTTTCCCCAGCATCTGTGAAGTATTGGCGGGCTCCTTTTATTTTCTTTAATTCTCCTTATCAAATGTCGTGTTCAGAATCGCATCAAAGCGCAACTGGTGCTCGTGAATCTGCTCAAGGATTATCCTTTTGCTCATAAAAGCATATTAGGTGAACTCATCGATCTGCTCAATCCGTCCAGTAACTCTTCACATGAGCAAATAAAGGTATGGTACTTCGCCCGAATCATTCTTATTTTTGTGGTGTATTCTTTTGGTCACTTCATTAAGCGAGTAGCCAGTGGAATATCACCGAACGTTTACTATAGAGTTTCTGAGCCCCTATTCTTTCCAGGGAGCTCTGCATATACTAACAGACCACAAACGTGATGCCCTGGTACTTCGTGCTGGATTTGAGGCACAGCTACTGGCGATGCCTGCTATTGTTGCAACTAGTCATAGTGAGAAGCCGTCCATCATTGACCTACTGGAACTAGCCCAGAATTCTATCGTTGAATTGTTTGAAAGCTATCGGATCAAATATGAGGTGGATCTATTTCGGCTATTATTTTTTATCTGCTTTTGAAAAGTAATCGATTTTTTCCTTCCAAAGATTCCTGACGAAATGCGTGAAATCGCCATTGCACTACTTGATGAGAAAGAAGCGTGCCCGTTCAATGCATACGGTGGAGTGCCCTCGGACGAGCTTATAGAAGCGAACGCTAACAACTTAAGTGTCCTTGAAGAAAAGCTCACAAGGTAATATTTCTCTAGATTTGCTGTTTGATAGTGAAGATGTTCTTCCAGGCAGTATTATGAGTTGGCAGAAAAGCTTCTCTCCTTGGCAACAGATCCTAATCTGCACTGGCGGCACGTAGATATGGCTCAATCGTTTCTTTCACTATTAGTGCGCAGGTGTGTGATTGTATTTGAGTGTAATAGTTCGTGTTTTAGTATGGAGCGCAGCCGATGCTAGGCAGACTTATTTCAAATAAGATTGAAGACATAGGGGTGGGAGGAATGTTGTCGAGCGTGACAAGAGCTAATAGGAAAGGACTGAGTGGGAATTATTGGACTGAGTGCTGAAGATTTTGAGCATGTGTAACGGAGTTGTCAAAGGTGCTCTACGTTGCAAACGTGGTCGATCAATCGATGACCGATGGCTCGCTTTGGGGTCTAGGCTCATCAAGCCTTCCTCCCTCTGGGATTGGTGAGTTGGTAGGAATTTGCCTGAGAGGATGGCAGCATGATCGATACATCGATAGGCCAGCGTAAGTCGTTGTAAAGGCCATATGTGCATCCAGTCACCTCTAGCGATGCTTGTTGAAGACTAACACATGATGGCGCCTCAGGGATTGATCAGTGCCAAGGGTTTTATTCTCTATCATTCTTATCTTGATGCCAATATTCGCTTATTCATAGTTTGACTAAAATTTTTTTAGGGATGTACCATATCCAGAGCCTTGTCTACGAATGTGGGTACGTCTGCTAATTCACGACACTGTGAAAGCTCGAAGAATGGCAGCTGCTGTTGTCGCTAGTTGGCTGAAACTCAACAAACCAAAAGCTGTTAAGAGAGAATGGGTAATTCCAAATAAGGTAAGTTGTTTTTAATCTCTAAGCGTTTATAATTGCTCAAACAGGTTTCTTTTTACATGAGAAGACAATAAGTGATAGTAGGTTGGAAAGAAAGTTTTGGAGGCGCTTGTGAAAATATGAAAATTTGTGAATAAATTTCAAACAAAAGCGATAACAACTACTTTCCAAAATAAAGCCCATCGTTTTTTACGACTTTCTGCCATGGGCCGCTAAGTTTCGCATTTAGTCGAATCTGGTTCGCGAGCACTTGAGACGGTTTATCTTCCAAAGCAGCAATCAAATCTTCGTTGTTCAACTTTGTTGGACGTCCTGACCGAGGCTTGTCTTTGAGGTCAAGATCTGTGGCATTAAAGCGTTGAAACCAGTGTCTAGCAGCAGATTTGCTTGTTGTGTCTTCCCTTCGACTTTGTTGATTTCATCGACTGCAGCTCGTTGTGAAAGTCCCTTTCTCTGATAACGACGCAATAAAACACGAAATTCGATTGTATCATTGGACATGGCGGAGGTTTGTAACAAAGTGAAAATAGAGACGAATATCATCTAGGCTTTCCGTGGGAATTTCCTACATAAGAAACTGTAATAAACCCATGCTATGCATGGGAATTATCTCATTCCTATCGAAGTGCCCCATAACTTTTCTCCCAATTTAGTAGGCAAAATCGTGAACTCCAGGCGGGAGTTGAGCTAGCGTTTCACCCATACGTAGGGCGGTTTAGGTAGAACGTGAGTTCAGCTCCAGCTCGGAGTTGAGAGTTTAGCGTATAACTCAACATCCTTCGATACACAGTTCTAGCATCGTAACAGTGCTATGAAAATGGTGACATTGACAGTAACTTTCTTGGGTCGCCACCATCTGTCCAATAATGTTCAGAGTTTTGCAATATCTCAAAGCCGTGCGTGAGCAAAACCTACGTTTCACCCTTTCCGAGCGTTTGACGATTGCTTGATGGCAGAATTGTTGCATTACATCGCAGAAAGAATGATACCAGAACGGTAGCTCGGCAGTGCAGTGGTTAGCGCGCGTTTCCGACAATGTTTGTAATCGAGTTCAGTTCTCGCTCGACGTTCTAAGGGAAGGTACATTTCGCTCACATTATTGGATATAGTTGTAGCATTATTACCATTGATAAAAAAGTGCTTGAATGAAGAACCCTTGTCGCTTTCTCGGGCCTACGAATATGCAGTGTTTAGGAGCCGAATACTTCCGTTGGCGCAAGGTGGCCGATCCGCTACGGTATCCGGAATGACAATCGCTGTATGATGTACGAAGAGGAGGTAGGTATATGAATTCATTGTCATTTGATACTTCTCGCAATGCTGTCATTTACGGTGTTAGTGAAAGTATTCCTTTTTAATAGAAACCCATAATATTTTTGCAGATGTTGCCAAAAACTGACCAAGAGTGGGATGCGTTCCAATTCTGTGGGAAGCAGCACTGGGGATTCTACACCTGGCCAGAGAAACTGATTACGTAGGTGTTTTTCACGTTGTAACTGAGGTCAGACTAAGTTTTTGCTTGTGTAATTATGCCTCACGGCTAAAATTTTTGCTTTTTCAATGGAGAAATGTATGTTTAGGTATGCTCCTCTGGCTGAACAACAAGCAATTGATCGACATGATGAGGATTTATCGGAGACAGAGATGTTCATTGTAGAGACATTCCGCGATCCGGAATTCTCAGAACGACTGCGTACGTTGTTTGCTGTGGAAGATGTGAAGGAAGACTCGTTCAATTCAGTGAACTTTTCGCTGTTTCAGGTATATGATTATAAATCTTTCAAACGTAAATTAGCGCTATAGAGAGTAAATCAACTTGTTCCCATTGTTTTTTTTTTTTTGCAGGGTCTTTGCCGGTGCTTCAACGATATTCTTTGCCCTGTGCTCAAGGAACACCTTGAAGTGCTCATAAGCAGTCCTAAAGTAAGTTGATTTCCTTTCAAATTAAACTCAAGGCCTCAATTCAGGGACTGGTCATAACGAATGGTGAGTGCTTAGTAATTGTTGTGTGAAATTACAGGGCAGCGATCAAAAGCTTGCATCGGAGATAGTCGCAGGTATTGTTAATGGAGCAAAGCTCTGGAAATGGGCTCGTCAGAAAAAGATGTGGGCGTGGCTCACTCCGCTGTTGACAAGAGCATTAGAGAACATGAAGGTATGTGGTTATCTCTTGGCCAGATGAGGGTCTAAGAGTATATTAGTTTAAGTTCATCCAAGCATATCATATTAATGAAAATAATCTGTGAGATGAATGTTTCATCCCTTCTTTTGTATGTTGATTTTATTTAGGAGGAGGCTATGAGGAGTTGGGGAGCATGCGTGGCTACAATTTGTGGTTGTTCGGAATCTCGTATGTTGAAACCACTACTGGACATCCTTTTTGCACTGATCCTTCGACCAACTGAAAGCGCATTTGCGGCACAAGCGTAAGTTTTCTTGTTTTTGGCAGAATTTTGCAATCATCAACGAAAACACGACTTTGTATGCTTCAGTGGATGATTTCAAGGTAGGCTATGTTTAAATACCCAAGGATGCTGAATAAACGCCACCGGTTCGGGTGATTTGCATGTTAAACTTTCGCCTTTAGTCGACAGTTTTGCGTATCAATCAGCTTTCTTGGATATGTAGTTAGAACATCGGAACTCTGCAATAAGAGCGGTAAATTACGAAAGAAGAAATTTCTCTTAAATGGATGATTTCAGGCGTCTATTTGTTTTACAAGGTGGATTGTGCCAATTTGAATGGCGTACTATTGAGCTGTGGAACAAAGTCGCTAGTTATCTATCAAAAGTAGCTGTTACGCAGCAGTATGCGAATCTACGCGATAGGATGGCATTGTGCGTGTTTATTTTCTTTTCATTCGATCTCATAAAATGCACATGTTAGGTTATTAGTTGGATATCCTATGCGAAAGACACGAGAAAGCGTCGATTTTCGAATGTTATTGCTGATAAGTGCGCGTTTGGCGTAGTGGTCATAGGTAATCGGCTACACAAACGTGGTTGATGGGCCGATACCACGCTCAAGGTTCACCAAACTCACCGTTTATCGGGTGTCGCTGAATGGTATCAGTTTTGTCTGTGAGGATGCAGTGATGACTAAATACATCAGTAGGACGCCGCGAGTCACTTACTGTAAAAGCCAAGTATGCATTCAGTCATCTTAGATGCTTGATGAGGCCAATTGCATGACTCAACCCCCAGAAGTAAATCAATGTCGAGAGCGCTACTCTTTTGAGCGTTATTGCTCGCAGATTTCGGTGTATTTAACCTTCTGGGAACGGCGTAGGTTGTTTTAAACACTCTGAACACATCATTATTTAGAGGCTTTTTTCTTGCACAATTCTAATTCGCCAGATTTTTAGCACTAATTTGATACATTGGAAAACGAGTTCCTTCATCGTGATGCCTTTCTTAGAAGGCCTTCGTTTTGCACTTGATATTATTGCGTCGTAGACGAGCACTTTTTATGTTTCATATGCCCAAAAAATATGGGAGGGTGTGCAGAAAAGCGTGAAGCATTGAAGTAACAAGACAACGCAGTAATTTTCCGAAAAAAAAAAGTAGAAAGCCCCCTGATGAACACCGATCGGCACAGCTTGGGAATCGTTCTGCATGCAGCGATTTCAGCTGCGCTCCCCAGAGGGTTAGATTTCTATAAGATCTATTTTTGGCAAGATGAAGTACGATGGTTGATGATGTTGTGCAAAGCAGTTTTGCTACAGTCCAGAACTGGACTACCAAGCAACGCATGCTTCTAGGGCCCCAAATTGGTCCTTAAATTACATGAGAGAAGCTTTTTCTAACTAAGAAAAGACACCGTTTAATTGTGATTTACACCTGGAAACGGCGCTATGTTGGGGCTTCTGGGGAAATTGACTGCCAGGATTCAACAGTTTTCACGAGAAAGACAAGTTCCTCTTGTCGTGGCCTAACGGATCTAAAAATGTAAAGATCTACATGCGGTTGGATACGAGACAATAAAATGATCTAAATGTAGTCCGTTTGTGAAGTTAGTCCATAAGAAACGGAACAGATATAAACCATGGTCCTGTGGTGTACACGTTATATTGACGACACTATCTTTCATAATACACATTTGAGAATATTGAGTGATTTGTGGAACATTCGACTCCAAGTAGGAGTTAAATCCGCGTTTCACTATGCCGGGGCGCGTGATACCACTGCGCCACCGGGGTCATCGGCACTGTCAGCAACCAATCTTTGGGCTTTGCCTGGAAGAAAATAATAGCAAAGCGGTGGCTCAGTGATGTAGTGGTAGCAAGCACCTCGGTGTAGGTAGAACTCAACTCCAATCTGAAGTCGAAGTTCATACGTCACACCTGATATAGTTATAACAACACATCACCACTGAAAAACAGTAAAAAGAAAAGATTGTGTAGATTGTACTAACCTCGTTAGCATCAATTTCTCACAGCGCTTTCAAAGTTCGATAAATCGAGGCGCTCCAGCTCAATGTCTCAAACATTTAAGCACTGATAAAGACCTTAACAGGTACTTCTAAAGTCATGGTGAAATCATTTGTGCTTCAGATCACTTGTGACTGCTTCGTGGTTCGATTTGCCATCAGTATACTATGACCCGGATATACCTGATTCGCTACATGCTCCTACTACAGCGCAATGTATCGGATTTTATGATCAACAAGTCAGTTCTTTGGTTATTTAAATAATAACAATAACATGATGTAATCTCTCGTTGTCACAATTCTGTGTTGCCTATACCTTCTACTGAATGCAGTGATCAGAGGTGCCCTGCAACACATACACACTCGACCAATCTATAGGGCGGTGGTGCAATCCCGCACTAGAACCTTCCATCCCTCCGAGGCTGGCGGCCTACTGCCACACCTATTTGTGAAGATAGCTATACTGACCGATACATCAATAGACCACCATGAGTCATTAAAGGCAATATATGCATTCTGCACCTCTGGCGTTGCTCGATGAAGACGAATGGGTCTTTTTCCGTCAGATAGATACGAATGAAGGATCGACCTCTTTCGGTGGGCATGAACTTTTCATGAGAGTGTTAGTAACTAATCAAAAGCCTATACTTCGGACTACTGCGCTACCTACTCGTTTTTTGAAAGGACCTTCTGATAGCACTGTAGCATTCAAAATAAAATATTCTTTCACACCCACCCGCGCTTTTACCATTACTTCGCTGGTAGCAGGAAAAGCATATGAGCTTGAGAAGGAGATCTTGTAGTATCGAAGTCATACGTTCTATCAGGAGTTTCTCTTCAAAGCGGAGAACTAATCCGAAACTTAATAATAAAGTTGCATTCCACATGTGAGCCGCGCCAGCGCTGTCGCCTGATCGCCTATCGATTCACGGCCACGCATACACTAGCCGACAAACAAATGTGCGGCGTGTGTGAACCGGATCTTGTTTTCGCTGCTACACTTCAGTGAAACGGTCTTTCCAAAATAAACACAGCATGGAATCGTTGAAAACCTACGCTGTGGAATGATTACTTTCAATTCAAGGAAAAGGCTCTTTGAGAAGTTTGCAAAAAGCGAGCAAGTTTTTGAGTTTTGAGAGTTCCAAGCTATCAAACATCATTGCACTTTTGAGGAAAGAATTTTGTCTAGCAAAACATAAGCGCGACCATAGTAAAGTGAGCGGCACGTGTCAAGCATAATTTTATCTCAAATGCTACGGCGCTACCAAATAGTATTCAAAAAAAAAAAGCACATAGTGTAGTAGCTCGGTATTCAAGATTTCGACTGATCACTAACAGTCTTTTGAAATTTTCTTGCCCAGCGGACGGGGCGTTTTTTCGTTCCGCGCCGTCCAACGAAAATGACCCGACGAATGCATAGCGCATCTTAAAATTGGTCAATGCCAAGAGCTTCATGTTTCATCCTTTACAGTCTTCGGCATATGTCAGTTTTATCTTGATCTTTACTGAATCTTTTCTAGATGGGAGCGTGTTGGGATGAGACACGTTTGAATTGTGGAAATGCATATTCAGACACACCTGAACTGGTTTGTGACTAACTTAAAATCGAAAAACAGTAAGATTTTTCAACGTAATAATATTGAGAAAATGTTTCAGAACGGATCTGGTGACACCGAAATGAAGAGGGCTGCTCGACTTGCCTTAAAAGGAGCATTGTCCTTTATATTACATCTATCAGGACAGTCGCTCACTTCCATTCCAGCATCAATTCTGCGACTTTTACCGGTCTTCTGTCATTTCAGTAATGACGTTGGGTTGGTGAAGAGCTTAAGAAATATTTTGAATCCAATCTTGCAGATAAACTGCAAGTATTTTTGGTATTCTTGATCATTAGGCCTCACTTATATGCAATCAGCTATGTTTATCGGAGAATTGTTCACGTCGGAGAAATTCCATATGCAGCTTCTTGATTTGTCTTCAAAAGTTGCGTGCTCCAAGTTTGAGGTTGTCGGAGATAGTTGTATTGCAGCGACGAAGAGCTG